>WBZZ01000241.1:95000-105000 GCA_019918135.1 Paulinella micropora
AAATTTTCCCAATAATATTTTTCTGCCAAGCGGTGCGGTTAGTATTGGTGTTCGCCTCAGTAGTAGTTACTTGCCGGGGCTGCTGCAGTCTTGGACGGACAAAGACCAGTTTGTACGTAGATGGATCTTTGATGTCGGTGCGGACCGGAGTTTCCATCCCCAGAAGATATCCATGACATTTGGGTCGAGAGTCCTGGCCCAAGGGAGGAGGTCATCCAGATTGCGCGGCCAGCCGACGCCATACGTGAGTAGGACTTGGTCCGAATGCTGATTCCATCGGTCGCGTTCCATCGGGGTGAGCATACGGCCCAAGTCCTCAATCTGATTTCCGTCGCAGATGCTTACGCCGGCTTCATGTGTGGTCTCGTGAAACGTAATGCACCGATGAATGTACGCCAAGAGTTGTTCTTTCTGAAAACGTTGTAGATTGAGAGCTTGGAGAGCTGACTTGTATAAGTCGGGTTTGTCCAGACAGCCATGGATAAGGTCGCGAATGAATAGCAGCCAGAAGAGGGACAGCGAATTCCAAACTTGCTGGATTGGGTCGGTGACGCGGACGAAGCGGTACCAACAGGCGTCCATGATGGTGACCGTAACTCTATCTCCCCACTCGCTAACATTGCTCATGGCGTGCATAATGGCCAGTTGAATTGGCGTGTTGACGATGTGATAGTTGACTGCTAATCCGCGTGCGAAAACAGTTCGATCAGACGTCGGTGTTCGAAGTGTCGGTGTGACTGCGGATGTCAGGGCTGAGGGCAATATCGGCGTTGACGGAGTCAGTGTAGCTGTTCCAGGAGTCGAAGACGTCGAAGGGTGGCTTGAACGGGTCGTAGTCGCAGATGAGCATCCGGCGGACTGCAAAGTTGTTGGACCAGTCTGGTTCGATGAGAGAATGGATGTGGCACCAGCGGTTGTGCCGGGGGGAGCAGTGACCGGTAGTGACCTTGTCAATCCGACAGTGGGAGCGGTGACTGGGTAGTAGTTGTGAAAAGCTTCTACGGGGATGACGTGGCCAATGTCGTACCAGAGCTTCTCTGCTGCTGCCAACGATCCAGTAGGTCCCAGGTACTGGGCGTAGACCTCAGCGTCTGTCCAATCTGGGTTACAAAGGAGGTCTAGGCTGGCTTGAGGGGCGATAGGGACCTGTAGCAGCCAGGTAGCCTTATCCTTATGAATTTCCCGAAGAATATCTCGTGCATCACTAACGTAGCTGGTCAGTGAATCGTAAATAAACTGCACGGTTTGTATACGTGAAAGGTTAGTATGGAGGCGAGAAGTCTTGCCAGCCTTGACTTCCTCCTGAAACTTCTTGCCTGTACGTAGAATGTTTGTACTGGAGCCCAAGATGGGATATAAGTCCAGACAACGTTGTTTGTGCTCGTCGTATTTTGATGCTGGGTAGTTGTGTCGCGACTGGTTCCACATGTAGACGTACCAAGAGCAAGCCAGAACGCAGAGCAGTAGCTGAAGAGGGCGAGGTGCAGTGGAAGAGGTGTTCTCCACTCTGTAGGTAGGGGGTGACCCTAAAACGACAAAACTAAACACATACTGTGTTGGTTGACTGCATAGTGTGTATAAGGGTAGAGGAAGGACACAAAAATGCAACGGCAGGTGAACGGTCTGTCGAGACATATGTGTTTTGGTTACCACTGTCTTGATACGTTGTTGTATAGCCACTCCTGAAAGAGAGGGTCTTTCCAAATCGATCTGTGCACAGAAGACACCAACTCTGTGTGTGTAGTTTTCTCTTGAATGGAAAAAAAAAATTCGAATTGTGAGTTTGTATAACTCGTCAAGTAGGCAGATACAACGAACTCTTAATAAGAACACTATGGCTGCATTGAGCCCTGACTCAGGGTGAGCAGGTGAAATACAAGCAAATAGTAGAGAGGTCACTTCGTTTATTTATTACATAATTTCGAACTCATTACAGACTTGGGTCAACGTACGATCAAGTGTAGAACTTGTGACGTAAATTGTGAGGTTTCCCGTTCTCAAACGGATAGTGTCGCGAGTCTTCAAGTTAACAGTCATCAAACGGATAGTGTCGGGTTGTTAGACTTGAAAATTCCCAAATTGATTTGAAAAGCCTCAAGGCGAAAATGACTGGCAACGGAAGACATTGTTAGATATTGTGTTTTTTCCGTCCTTGTTCACAAATTTACCGTAAAACGTGGTTTCACTGGGAAATCGGGGGAAAAGGTAATACGAACAGGAAAAATAGCAATAGCTAAAAAGAACTTTGAACTGATCGTTTGAAATCATTTCTGAACGAAATCGAAAACTAGTTAGTGAAGTCGAAACGTCGTGCAGAGGAGAATCTAATGAACCTGTCAAAAAGAGTGTCTTATCAACGGTCAAGGTTTTGGCCGGTCGCTAAGGTGCTCAGTCTGATAGGCTGGTGAAGGAAAAAATAGCCGACTGGGAGGCGACTATCAAAAGGATTGAATGCAACTCTAAAATTGGGACTGTGAGATAAAAAGGGAAGCTTAGGCAGCTATGTGATTGAAACAAACCGTTTGATACCTGTCCACGTTCTTAGGTAACAGGCGTTGGAAAAAAGCATAGCACATCATCTAGTTAGAGTCTGCTACCAGTATTAACACTACCAAGAGGAAAGGACCGTGGCAGTAAGCCCTACATGAATTTCAGCACTGACTCTTAGAGGCACAGAAAAGACAGAACGAAAACAAATGACTGCAAAAGGACATTTTGACGAGAGAACAAAGTTCAAGGTATTTCAACGTCACAGTGAACCTCTTGAATAGTTTAAGATTTGGGAGCCAAGGAACACCGTGGCAAAGTGGCACTGGACGGTGACTGAAGCTGAGACCCCAGAAGACTCAAAGAGTCTCAACACCTTAGGATATGAAGTTAATAGTTTATGATTTGTTCTGAGTTGAACTTGGATACAACCCCAAGGGGTAATTACACAACAAATTAAACTCTTATTAAAGATCTCTACGGCTGCATTAAGTCCTGATTTCAGAGAGCAGGTGAAATACCAGTAAATAGCAGAGCGGTCACTTCATTTACTTATGCCGACCCACCCGGTATATAATGGCAATACTTACCGTTCCGGTCTGTCTGTTCAAGCATCCTTGGTCTGAAGTCTGCGGAGTCCCTACTTTAGGTCACGTAGTATTCCAGAGCCTGCACTGTCTTCATATCGTTAGGACAGTTATCGTTTATTAAACTTTGTATCGTACCATTGTAACAATCTGGATTCGCTAATAAAATCAACGCGCTAATAAAATCAACGGGGTATGAAAATTTTCCCCGGTTTCTCGGAAATTTTCATACTTGAAAGCGGTGTCAAGGGAAAAAGCATGGGCGGGGAATTTTTACTAATGCGCTTCCTGGGTATACATGCTTTTTCTTGAGATGTTTTGGGTGCAGAGGCATACAGACAGGTAGGGGCAATGGTTTTCTCGAGCTGGGGGGTTACTCATGAACTGTTTGGTAGCGGGGCCCAGGCTGGGTTGCTGTGATACAGGGGTTTTGGGGATTGACAGCTCACAGCTCAAGCTAGGAAATGTGGGGTTTCATGGGGTGTGGATGCTTTGTTTGAGTCAACAGACATACAGGGGCATGCAGGGATGCAAGAGGTATGGTTTTATTGAGAAAGAGTGGTATTTTCAGCTTGTTGTGATGGAAGACACGGGTTGCTGTAACTTTCTGTTTTCGGGTCTGTGGCAGTTTTATGTACGGAACAAGGGCAAATTTATGGGGAACCATTCAGTATATAACATTCACGTTTGGTTCGTAATTGCTGGTCCTTTTATGATGATTTTTATGGGTTCTGGGGGGTGGAAAGTGAATGTGTCATGCTGGCTTGGGTTGGGGGACATGAAATCAGGCACAGACGACAAGGGGTTTTGGTCGGAAAAAGACATATTTGGGGATATGGTGGCGTGGGGGAAAGAGAGTAGACAGAACAGAAGGAAATGGGTGGTAAACTCACAAGAATTTGCAAGGGGAAGATGATGCAACATTGAGGCAGACATGTCGGTCGGTCAAGGGGGGTCAGGGGGGACGCTTTTACGGAATGGGGAGACAAGCAGGCGGGTTTCTACTCAGAGGGATATATATGGGGGATGGGGGCTACACGAGGAACTTGAAACGGGGTCGGAATTCAAGGGATAAAGGGGATTTTCCAAAGGGGTAAGATGACGCCATCATGGCGCAAAAGTGGGTCGACAAATGGGACGGGTATAGCGAACGGAAGAAGACAAAACCGTGCCAACTCAAAAGTATTTACGGACTTTTTCCATGAGACGCACTACTGACGGTTTTGACCATATCACACGCCTAATGACGGCCTGAATGGAAGGGACATGCAGACGCAGTGTAGAAATGCGTAGAGGGGTGAATGGGGAACTTGCGCAAACGCGTTTAAGGTCCAGCCCTTTGTCGAGTTTCCGGATTGCGATTTTGTCAAGCTGGCCGGCCTGGTCACAGTTAGTGCCTTTCTGAGAGAGTTTGGGTTTTAAGGCGCATGCTGCGTTTCCTTGTTTTTTCTGGAGGTGGCTACCCGGTAAGGAAAGCCGGACTTTGTCTTTGTGCAAGTCACGGTCGACGACAATGTTATGATGGGAGCGTTCAGTGGCAAGGATGTTGAAGCGGAGACTCCGAGTTCTTAGCTGCCGGTAAGAAGGCCTTTAAGGTTTTTAAGCAAGAGGCTTCTACAGGGGTGATAGGCCTGAACATAGAGGATAAGGAAGACTCACTGCCGGTTAGGCCGTACGATCAAGATCTCACAGGAAGATTTCATCAAAGAGGCCGTACGCATTGAGAAGCTCCAGTGCACCGGTCTAGCTGCTGCGGCGACTCGCCGTGATTGATGCCGGGGGTGCGGGCCGGTAAGCAATCCGTGTTAGAGCAGTTCTCTCCGCAGCACATCGTAGGTGTCCTCTTGTGGACACGCATTACTCGACATGAGGTCTTGGGCCCGCTCGGGGAGGTAGCGACCCATGCCTCAAAGCCAGAGTTATTTAAATTATCAGCAGGCCGAACAGGTCGTGCGGTACCTCAATGGTACAAGTTCTAAAGGCATTCGCTTTACCAAAGCGAACGGCACCCGCTTGATGTCGTGGGCCGACTCAAGTTGGAAGGGTACGCCGGAAGATCGCCGCGCCAGATTGGCGGGTTTTCATTTCTTTCTGGGTGGCTCAGTGCTGCCTTTCTGTATGAAGCGGAACGTGTCGGTGGTCCTCCCAAAGGACGCGGTCCTTGGCGCATGAGTGGAGGAGAAGGCGAGGGCAACGGGCGACGAGCTAGTGGCATCGGCGTCCGGCAGCGGGGATCCGGAAGAGGCGGCGGCCGGCGCGCGTCTGGTGCCTGCGGCCCCGGAAGCCTTATCATGTGAGGCGGAGGTTTATGCGATGGTGGAAGCATACCATGGGCAGGATTAGATTATGAATTTTGTGCAGGGAATCGCCGACGGCCGGGTCGCGGAAGCCCTGGGGCCGTACGGGTGGGGGCAGCCCCCCATCCTGTACGGCGACAACCAGGGTGCGTTGGACCTCGCCGACACCAATGTTTTCTAGGAAGCTGGGACATGTGGACCTGCGGTGTGCGATCATAAACCAGAAGGTGGACGCCGGGCTCGTCGTCAACGAGAAGGTGGCTTCCGCCGACAACATCGCAGATATGAACACAAAGCCTATGCGTGGTGAACCTTATGATCGGCGAGTTGGGCACGTCTCAACTGATCATCTAAGGTCTTGGGGACCGTTCCCTCCCAGACGGACAACACCCAACAGCTGGCGACGGATTGGCGTGGTGGACCGGTGCCGTGCGCATCGGTAGGACTTTCAACCGGAAATGTTCGTGGACTCTTACGTAGTAGTTCACGTTTTAAGGACCTTTGAATAGGCGACCCTATAGCAAGGGTATAGTATTATTTAACGCGCGTCTATATTGCCGAACTCCACAGGAGACGTAGGGTAGCGCACTTGCTTTTTAGTTTTATTTTGCTACTGTTGTCATTTGCTGAACGTTATGGGACACTGATCGTAAAGGGGTCTAATTAAGGGGGAGCATTGGCCATTAATTAGTCCCTTTCTCCTCACTATTACTTAATTATCAGTTAGTAGTAGTTGTTACTGTTATTAGTATTATTAGTTATTAATGCAGTCGATTTTAGTACTTGTTCTGGTACCGTGGTGGCACCAGTTTTTTACTCATCTCCGTGCGTTACATGCGTCAACTTTGGACGGTACATCTTTTTTGACTTCGGTAGTTTGGACTGGCGGCAATTGTCCTCAGTTAAATCACTTCTTCGTGTGAATTCTACCACCGGTAAGAGGGGGACGCCCCGGTAAGTTGTCTGTTCACGACGGGAAGCATTGCGGAGGCCTTTGTCCAGTGGTTGTTGGTGGTTGTAGTGTCGGCCGGTTCCCTGCAACCGCTGGTGACGGATTGAAAGTGATTTGGGTGGGAATATAATACTGTCTTTCTTATTGTATATATTATCATATTAAGTAGTATTAATATCAGCAAAATAAATTTCAACTTGAAAAATAGTTATCACGTCAGCACTGACCTCGTTAGGTTAGATAATTAAATTCTCTTCTGTTGAGCTCGTAAGGAGTTATCGGACCAAGTGTCATGTTTACAATAGCAGAAAGAAGATCCGCTGCTGTGGTAGGTTGGAAATAAAGAGCGAGGTCACAAAGCGACCAATGCCACTGACAAAAAAAACCAAAAAGAGGAAGTTGAAAAATAATAGAGGTGACAATCAAATAAATGGTAGCGGAGAGCCACAGAAGAGCCAAGGACGACGAGTGGCTAATCGGAACGTTTTCCGGGGCCACCCAGAACCAAAGCCTCGGAGTCTCGTGCTTGACATGAGATCGTCTCATAGAGGGCACCTCAACGCAGCGAAAAACTTTCAAAGAGAGGAGCGTCACGAGTTCAAAGAACTCAAGTGCTGGACACAGAGAGGCGTCCAAAAGACTCGGAAGCCGCCAGGCCAGCGCAAGAAAAGGTCGAAGAGAGGGGTTCACAGCATCTCGAGAGAGTTTGTGAACCGGCCGGCCCAACTTACAAGTCTAGGTTCAGCCAGGATTCCCATGCCGGGCTTGAGCCTCATTAAAAGTTGATTAGTGCAACACAAAAAAAAAAAAAAAAAAAAAAAAAAAAAAAAAAAAAAAAAAAAAAAAAAAAACCTTAGGCACAGTGACGACCATATGTGATATTAATTCTACGCGAGCAGAAATCTAGAATTTTACACTAAACTTAAATAACTTAAACTTTTTCGCGTGGTCATAATCAAGCGGTTCTACCGGTACTGACGAAGAATTCAGCGAGAAAAATCGTCCAAATTTGAAGTCAACATTCTCCATCATCGTGCAAAATCGTCCAAATTTGAAGTCAACATTCTCCATCATCGTGCTGCGGGGATATGCTAAAGCAATCGTTTGCAAGCTTTCCAGTGATGTGCTCTGTATTTTCGTATCTTTAGTATTGCTTTTAGAAAACGAATTCGAAGTTGAGTGATTTGCGACTTGAATACAGTCGGTAAGACAATGCTGCTCTCACCTCTGCGGTCGTTGGGAGCAATGACGGACGGCATTCACGTGGCAAAGTCACCTAACTTTGTTCTCGACCAATATTTGACATAACAAAATTCCGAGCACCTCGTTCGAAAGCTCTTGTAACAAAATTCCGGGCACCTCGTTCGAAAGCTCTTGTCCTAAGCTTTCAACCGATAACATCAGCATTCAAATATTGCCGCGATGGATGGAAAACGATGAGATCAAAGTTGGATGGCTGGCCACTTGAATGCCTGCAGTAATACAATTGCAGGGTCTCTTCTCCCTCACTTATTGCACCGACGACATTCACGTGGCAAAGAAATCTCCCAACTTGAAACTCGTTTTTCTCACTCAATACTTGAGAAACGACCATGCTGCGCACATCACTTAAATTCCCTCGACGTGAGCTTTTGAACGACGGCTTCAGAATTCTTGTAACTCTTTGATCGACGGAGAGTAAGGAAATCGACCTTGGATCATCACGCCATTTTTCAAGGTGGCCAGTTTTATCGTTAGCGGTCCTTAGGGACCACGAACTGCAACGTTTTCTCCCCAGCCAGCAACGACGTCTTCTTCTTCGACCCGCTGTCTTTTTTTCCTTTCACATTCGGACTGAACTGCACCACTTGCTTCTGCATCTTAGCTTGAGAGGAGTTTTTGCCCGGTTTAGACTTTCCCTTCTCACTCTCGGGCGCGACAAAGTAGTTCTCCCCCTCCTCAGAGTCTGACTGCTCTTCCTTCTCCTGCTTCTTCTTCTTTTGACTCAGGTTCTTTCCCTTGGCTTCTTTGTTCACAAATTGCACGATCGGGTCGTTCGTCTTTGCCGCCGGTTTATCCTTAGTGTTTGCAGCCCGTTTGCCGCTATCTTTCCCTACTGCTGCTTGTGCTTTGGTTCCGTTTGCTTTTGTTGTCCGACTGGTGGCACCGCTGCCCGCTTTTGCTTTGCCGGGCTTGGCAAGTTTGCTAGGAGAAGACGAGGAGGAAGTTGAGTGCTTGGAGGTAGATGATTGCGTAGAGCGAGAGGAAGAAGAGGCAGAAGAGGAGGATGACAAGGCAGGGACGCCGCTGCAGCAACCGTACAATCTATGCATATCTCCAAACGTTATGCATAGTTACATACAGGCATTCATATGCACATACATGAATGCCTGCATGGATACATGTTTACATGCATATTCAATACTGCATACATGCATGCATGCATACATACATACATACATACATACATACATACATACATACGTAAATACATACGTACGTACGTACATACGTACGTACATACATACATACATACATACATACATACATACATACATACATACATACTTACATAATAATAATAATAATAATAATAATAATAATAATAATAATAATAATAGTGCTTCTCTGTCAATGGCTGATGCATTTCTGCACATGCGCCTCCATCGTCTCACCCGTGAGGGGAGTACGAAGAATTGACGATAAGCTCTAATGACACCCCCGCAAGGGCAGTTCCAACACTTCCAGACGGGCCGGTATGTTCAATGAAAATACTGGTCCAGAAATAGACCGGTATGTTCAATGAAAATACTGGTGGCACCGACGGGAATCGAACTGGCGACAGGGCCCAGATGGTAGAACTTGACCACTGGGCTATCACGGTGTCCATAATAATAATAATAATAATAATAATAATAATAATGGTAGTAGTAGTAGTAGTAGTAGTAGTAGTAGTAGTAGTAGTAGCAGCAGCAGCAGTAGCAGCAGTAGTAGTAGTAGTAGTAGTAGTAGTAGTAGTAGTAGTAGTAGTAGTAGTCGTAGTAGTCGTAGTAGTAGTAGTAGTAGTAGTAGTAGTAGTAGTAGTAAGTAGTAGTAGTCGTAGTAGTAGTAGTAGTAGTAGTAGTAGTAGTAGTAGTAGTAGTAGTCGTAGTAGTAGTCGTAGTAGTAGTAGTAGTAGTAGTCGTCGTAGTAGTAGTAGTAGTAGTAGTAGTAGTAGTAGTAGTAGTAGTAGTAGTAGTAGTAGTAGTAGTAGTAGTAGTAGTAATATGACTGACTTGGGTTTGATTTTCGCTTTCTTTGCTTTTGCTGCATTTGCAGTCGTCGGTGCCACCTAGATAGATAGAAAGGTAGGTAGAGATAGAGATAGAGATAGAGATGGAGATGGAGATGGAGATTGAAGATTGGAGATTGGAGCTTGGTGAGGATTGGAGATTGGAGATTGGATATTGGAGATTAGAGATTAGAGATTAGAGATTAGAAAATAGAGATCAGAGATTAGAGATTAGAGATTAGAGATTAGAAGTTAGAGGTCAGAGGTTAAGAGATTAGAGGTTAAGAGATTAGAGATTAGAGATTAGAGATTAGAAATTAGAAGTTAGAGGCTAAGAGATTAGAGGTTAGAGATGAAGATTAGAGATTAGAAAATAGAGATTAGAGATTAGAGATTAGAGATTAGAGCTTAGAGGTTAGAGATTAGA
>WBZZ01000241.1:107500-110000 GCA_019918135.1 Paulinella micropora
TACATGCATACATAAATACATTACATACATTACATACATTACATACATACATACATACATGCATACATTACATACATACATTACATACATACATTACATACATACATTGTATGTATGTACATACATACATACATACATACATACATACATACATACATACATTACATACATACATTCCATACATACATTCCATACATACATACATACAAACATACAAACATATATACAAACATACATACGTACGTACTGGGGGAGGGGGCGCTGGAGGGGCCACGCGTCGAAGCGCTGGGGTTATTGAAGCAGCCTGGCAAAGAGATAGATAGATAGATAGATAGATAGATAGATAGATAGATAGATAGATAGATAGATAGATAGATAGATAGTCGAAGCGCTGGGGTGATTGACGCAGCCTGGCAAAGAGATAGATAGATAGATAGATAGATAGATAGATAGATAGATAGATAGATAGATAGATAGATAGATAGGGCCACGCGTCGAAGCGCTGGGATGATTGACGCAGCCTGGCAAAGAGATAGATAGATAGATAGATAGATAGATAGATAGATAGATAGATAGATAGATAGGGCCAAGCGTCGAAGCGCTGGGGTGATTGACGCAGCCTGGGAAAGTGATAGATAGATAGATAGATAGATAGATAGATAGATAGATAGATAGATAGATAGACAGACAGACAGACAGACATACAGATACATATATAGATAGATAGATAGATAGATAGATAGATAGATAGATAGATAGATAGATAGATAGGTAAGGTAAGCTAAGGTAAGGTAGGTAGGTAGGTAGGTAGGTAGGTAGGTAGGTAGGTAGGTAGGTAGATAGATAGATAGATAGATAGAGATAGATAGATAGATAGATAGATAGATAGATAGATGGACAGAAAGACAGACAGCAGATATATATAGATAGATAGATAGATAGATAGATAGATAGATAGATAGATAGATAGATAGATAGATAGATAAATAGATAGATAGATAGATAGATAGATAGATAGATAGATAGAGATAGATAGATAGATCAATAAATGGATAGAGGGGAGGGGCACGCGAGCGCTGGAGTGATAGAGACAGCTTACATGAAGTATGTATTTGTATTTGTGTATACATGTGTATGTAATGTAGAGTGAAAGTTTTATTTTTATATTAATTTATTTATTTTCCAGGTATCTATGCATGTATCTATGTATGTATTTTACCTTACGAACGCGCGACTTCAAAAGAGTCAATTGCAATGTCTTGCCTACATGCATGTGTATGTATGTATGTATGTATGTCTGTATGCATGTAGTCACCCTGGAACACACGTCCGCTGTGTTTGTTGTATGCTTCGCTGGCACCTGCCTGCAGAAATAGATACAGATATAATATAGAGATAGATGTAGGTGTAGATGTAGATAGATAATATGCTTGTTGTGTCCTGTGTGTGTTTGTTGCATGCCTCGCTAGCACTGGCCTGGAGAGACACAGCAGGCATGTTACTATAGATGTAGATGTAGATGTAGATGTAGATGGTAGATGGTAGATGGTAGATGGAGATAAAGATGTAGATGTAGATGTAGATGTAGATATAGATATAGATATAGATGTAGATGTAGATGTAGATGAAGATATAGATATAGATATAGACATAGATATAGATATAGATATAGCTATAGCTATAGCTATTATAGCTATAGCTATAGATATAGATATGGATATAGATATAGATATAGATATAGATATAGATAGAGATAGAGATAATATAGATATAGATGTAGATATAGATATAGATATAGGTATAGATATAGATAGAGATAGAGATATAGAGATAGATATAGATAAATTGACCTCAGTAGAAAAGATTACTTCCGCAGACCCTATCGAGTTCTGTTCCCAAACAGGCATAGAACGTGGACAGAAAACTGAGATAAAGTTAGGTAGATAGGTTGGTGGGAGGGAGGGAGGGGTAGGTAGGTAGGGAGGTGTAAAAAAAAGTAGGAAGGAAGAAAAAGAGCCAATGTTCGAACAAACAGCAACAACAACAGCAACAACAACAGCAACAACAACAACGACAAATAACAAGACACAAACATACCCCGTTCTCGTCCACCACGAGCGTCGCCTACATACGCATGAAGATACACGACATATCATGTGTGTGTATGTTGGGTGGTTGGGGGAGGGGGGGGGGGGGGGGGGGGGGGGGGGGGGGGGGGGGGGGGGGGGGGGAGGGGAAAGAGAAGGAGCATAGAAGGGAGGTGTGTATGTGTGTGTTAGGTTGGGGGGGGTGGGGGGGGGGGGGGGGGGGGGGGGGGGGGGGGGGGGGGGGGGGGAGGGAAGCAGGAGCAAGGGGGAAAGGGAGGACGAGGAGGGCAGCGAGGGAGGGGAGAGAGATAGGGGGGGGGGGGGTGAGGGCAAGGGAGAGAGAGAGGGGGGGGGGGGGGGGAGAGGAGACCGATACAATATCAAATTCATTGGGAAAGACGTACTGTTCAAAA
>WBZZ01000241.1:125000-127500 GCA_019918135.1 Paulinella micropora
TTCTATGTGTGTTGTGTGTTTCTATGTGTGTTATGTGTCTATGTGTGTTGTGTGTGTGTTATGTGTGGGAATTCTGTGACTGGTGGGGGGGGGGGGGGGGGCTGGACTTCTCCCTCGCACTCTCCACTAACTCGTCACGCTTGGGTCTGAGGTTAGATGGAAGACTGAAGTAGTTTGATTAGTAATCGCTACCAAAAGCAGGATGTTTGGCCAGCCTTTGTAGCAGTTTATGAGTCAACTCTTCTTCTTCAAAAGGATTGGTTCGTAAGCTCTCGACCTCGCTTTTGAAGGCGAGGTAGTAGCTTAACCAGGTGTCTACGTTAGTCCCTGGTTTTGGGTAGATGTGCTCAAACTTCTCCGCGTTGAGATGTTTGTGCACACCTCCCACCGAACCAAACTTGGCCCTCACTAACTCTATCGTCTCTATCGGGCCATTGGGAGTCTTAGAGTTCTTACGTATTGGACAACAAGGGTGTGTGAAAAGGCAACAGACAGCACAAGTTGCAAGGCACGCATTCTTTCGTAATACTTCTCCTTCTTCTGTACCGCTTTCACTCTTATGGAGTGTGCTCTTTTCGTCTGTCTTCGTTCTCTCTTCTGCTTGTTTGCGTGTTTCTCCCTCCACTTTCTCTTCTGCTCCTTACTATGATCCATCTCGTCCCAGTCTTTGGGTTTGTGCAGTGTGACTTTCGTGCGTGGTCTGACTTTGTGAATCACTGTACTACCCTGTCTAAGCTTCAGTTCCTCTGTCTGGGTCTCTGTTTCTAACTCTGTCTCTGACTCTGTGTCCGGCGTGTCTTCCTACTCCGATTCGTCAGGCAAATCCCTCTCCTCTAGATCCATCGCCTCCGCGTGGTCATAGGGGTACTTAACCTTTGCTCTTGCGGAGTTGGTGAAAGCTAGCTTCACACATTCCCCGTGCCAGGCACTAATGCCTTCAGTGCATAGTTCTCTAGCTTGTACCAAAAGTCAGAGTATCCTTTATTGCTTGATGGGTATTGCACTCAGGGTTTGCTTCCGGCAGTGAGAAGTTGAATCCCTTATCGGCCTCAAGGCTCATAACCTTTTGAGCAACTCAGCATGCCGCTCATCTATGGAGGCCTTTACCGACTCCTTTCAGAGTCCACCGGTCCTGTCTCTTACAGTTACCAAAGCTGAGTAAGGGAAGGCAATTTAATAAAGTGATTTCTGAGAACTACAGGCTGACGACACATCACAAAACTAAGACAAGCGTTACCTAACTAAGGTAGAGGTAGATAGAATGACTGTATCTACTGGTAGAAATTTCTTCTAAGACTGATTAAGTTAATACTGCCCGCACTAGAGTGGCAAAGTATAGTGTCCGCTGTGTCACTAAATATTAATAATTAAGTGGAATTTGTATTAATATTATATTACCTGTCCTTATGACAAATGAAACTACCGGGCCAGGTAACGGCCCGGTAACCGTCCGGGTGACGTCGGAAACTTGATGAATAGGAACAACTGCCATAGGGATCGGTTCGACAGGTAGACGGTTAGAGTAGGAGCAAAAGTCAGAAGTTGCAAGGAGCTGTTCCTCTGCGTAATTGACAACTCGACGGTCCTGTCTACGGTTGGAGAGGAAGAAGCCGGGCGTATGGGGAGTTTATTGTAGTACTATGATCAAAGTTTCACTGAGCCATAATCATAAGTTTTCATTTTTTTTTCCAAGTTTCTCACTAACGTATGACCAACTTTTACTACGTGACCGGTATTATTCAGTAATCATATTACTAGAGAATACTACGTGACTTGCCACTAGTATGGCCCCGGCGGACTTATCATGGCATACTAAATGGGAACTCCGAAGGCCTCAGCGTAAGTCATACAGTTGCCAGTGTTCAAGAGTCTCAGCTGTTGTTACGTTTTCAACTGAGATCAAGTTTTAGTCACAAGTTTCATAATTTGCGTTTTAATAATTCGCGCTGTATTAATATCTTATTAATATCAATACTATGATCCGCGCAAGCCAGTAGGCGGATTCGGCTCATGCTAGGTCAGCGACTAGATTGCGTCAGGACCTGCTGCTTTACGTGATCTCAGCCCGATCCAGCTCTTGCTTGCTATGAACGAGGTGACAGTCTCATGCCGCGAATTACAAAAAATGTGAATTATTAAAACCAAAACCTTGCTCATAACAGATCATTTTATTAAATACAACTATTTTCCCGTTTGCTTTTTGGAAAAGGTTAGCTATTGGCAGGCCTTTTTCTCCCATATCTAGTGGTGCCTTTTTACCACAGGACTCTCAAATATTATCGATAGGTCAAAACTCAGCCATTGCCTGAATTTTCTATTCTGAGACGTGAAAATATACAATTCAGCAGAATTTTCAACAGTCTTCTTTCAATTTCTCAGACTGGCTTGAAGTTTTCCAAACTGCTACACTGTCAAAACGCTTACCAACTCGAAATCTTCTTGTTATTTCGCAGAATTTGCATTGTCACCTCTTTCAAGAGACAAACATTCTGTCGCAGTC
>WBZZ01000241.1:132500-135000 GCA_019918135.1 Paulinella micropora
AGCAACGAGCTACGCAGGACGATAGCTTGAAGCAAAGGGATTTGGATTGGGGATGGGAAAAACCCAAGGCGCGGAAACATCGATGAACCGAGAACGATACCATGCCGCGAGCCCCGCATTCGATTGGTCGAAGGTGGCAGGTCCATCCGTTGTCCTCGATTTGAGATTGAGCCCATTGTATCGGTTGGTCTTCTAGGCTCGTGCGTCAAGGATGTTTTCCTCGACCGGGTACGTGAGCTCGATCAGTATACACTTCTTGGTAGACAATTACCAGACAACAATATCGGGGCAGAGGTCAGTGACACAGATGTGGACAGGAAAGGCTTGCTCAGAACCGGTGTACTGGTTTGGAGCTGCCAATCGTTTGCGGTGTCAAGCAGGGATGGACGATGAAATGACCGCCCCTTAGGCTTCTGCTCGCCCTCTTTCACAAACATAGACTTTGGTTCATTTTGGTCTATAGGGGAGCGTTTGTTATGGCTCTCGATGTGTTTTTGAAGGGGAGCTTCAATAGTGCAGAGCACAGAGTCGTGACGCCAGGTATAACGGCCTTGTTTGAGGGCAACATGGCAACCGGAGAGGATGTGACATAAATGTGCTTGACCAGAACAGAGAGCACACTTGTTGTTGGGAATGATTCCCCACAGACATCTAAGGTCGGGGGTAATAACCGAGTTTGTGCTTGCGTTGATGACCCAAGAGATTAAACGGGGATTACGGGTTCCGATGAGGCGAGTCCAGGAGAGGTCAAAGGGGCATGCGTCTTCAAAACGAAGAAAGCACCCTTGCATGGCTTTGTCCATGTCATGCACTGTGGTTGTCTCAAGTATTTTCTCAGCAGCTAATTCTAAAATCCTGTCTTTGCGGTCTGCGATGGAATGTTCTTTTGGGTAGCGACCATGACCAAGTCCGAGATGATCGGATTGGCCTCGATGTTTGAATTCAAAATCAACTTGTGCCTCAAGCTTTTCGAGCACAGGCTCTGGTTTCCAGACAGTTCGAAACGTTTCGTGTTTCGTCAGGTTCATCGCATAGATGGACGCGAGGTGTTTATCTGGGCAGTACTTCAGCATGTGAGCATGGTTGATTTGAAGTCGCTGGTAAAAAGAAACGATGGACTGGAGCTGTAGACCGAATTTCGGGCGTGGGCGGTAAAGGCAAGAGACCAGAGCTCTTTTGTAGATATTGGCCCATTGAAGCGGGTCGCAATTTTCTCAATGGCTTTGGCGAAAGATAGGCAGAGTCATAAATGAGAAATGGCCAGGCAAGTGACTGGACAGCATAGTGTTGGTAGAGCCAGAGTTTCATAAAGCCATTGATCGAGCAGCTATCAATGGCTTGCATAGATAGAATGAACTTCTTTTGGATTTCTGCTCGTTGTTCGTTTTCGCTGAGGTCATGGTAGACAATCCATCCGAGGTCTTTGAAAGGCTTGTCAGCGATGAAGTCAATTGGTTTGCCAGTAATAGAAAGGGCGGGGTCGAAAGGTGGGAACGATATCGGCAACACGCATTTGAGACCCTTATGGTCGTCGGCTTTAGTCCAATATTCGAAAGCAAGGCTTTTGCATTTGGATGGTTTCGCGGCCATTGTTCTGGTCCATGTCAGAAATTTGTCTATCATGTTATGGACCATGGACAGTGTTTCGTGGATCGGTTGTGTAGTTTGAGGTCGTCAGCATAGGCAGCTTCGTGCACGATTACTTCATTCGTTGGGTTCTTGTGTTTGGAGTGGTATCCGTTGTTTTTAGTCAACGATGATAGGAGGTCAAGTAGTAAATTGAAAACTATATTGAAAAAGAGAGGAGAAATGCAGCATCCTTGAAAGACGCCCACAGCAAAAACAAAGGGTTCTGACGACCATTCTTTCCCTTCGATTGTGGCTACCAAGAGTTCGTAATATAAGAAGATTATGTGTGCAAACCTTGGGGGCACGTGATACCACCAGAGAGCGAACTGGATCAAGTTGTGATTTACGCTTCCAAAAGCGTTTTTTAGGTCAATCCATGCTATGACCAGTTGGCGATAGTGATCTTTTGCATTTCTGATGGTAGCCTTTGTTGCAGCAACGTGTTCGGAGCATCCTGCAACGTTACGGAGGAAACCTTTTTGTTTCGCTCTGTCAAAGTATTTGTTATCCAGCAAAAAACTCTCGAGTCGTTTTGACCACAGAGAGAAAAATACCTTACCCGAGCAGTTTGTCAGAGCAATCAGACGATAGTTTGAGGCCTGAAGTGGATCGCCGTCGTTATGAAGGAGGGAGATAGCAGCGTGGGCCCAGCTGTTAGCTACATCAGTTGTCCAACACTTGACAATGAGTTTGTGTAAGAAAAGTAAAGCGGTGGGAAGTCTCTTGTAAACAAGGTAGCTAATACCATCTCTGCCAGGGGCTGCACCATTACGCTTAGCAAGCACAGATCTTTTGGTTTCCAAGAAGGACGGTGGTTTGAGGTCAAAGGGGACAGTTGGTAGAGGTGGGCGAACCATCTCAGGTAAGGGCA
>WBZZ01000241.1:150000-170000 GCA_019918135.1 Paulinella micropora
ATTATCATTATTATTATTATTATTATTATTAGTAGTAGTAGTAGTAGTAGTAGTAGTAGTAGTAGTAGCAGTAGCAGTAGCAGCAGCAGCAGCAGCAGCAGTAGTAGTAGTAGTAGTAGTAGTAGTAGTAGTAGTAGTAGTAGTAGTAGTAGTAGTAGTAGTAGTAGTAGTAGTAGTATCCCTGAAAGGTGTTGGGAGTAGGGGGTTGGGGGGGAGGGGGGAAATGGAAATTTTGTAAACCCCCCCCCCCCCCCCCACACACACACCCCTGTCCACACCCCCCTTTTCCGCACCCCTGTCCCTGTAAATCATGGTTTGTGGGAACCAGGAGGAGTTGGGAGCTCATATTGACAGGGTGGCTAGCCCCAGATTCGATCTTGCTGATACTTTTTTGTTTGTTGGGAATTCACGCAAATATTTGCGTTAGGGGAGTGTCCTGAATGCCAAAATTCCTTTTTTTTGGCCTATGATTGCACCCCCTGTCCCTATAAATCATTGTTTGTGTGAACCAGGAGGAGTTGGGAGCTCATATTGACAGGGTGGCTAGCCGCAGACTCGATGTTGATACTGATGTAATTTGTTTTGAATTCGCGCAAATATGTGCGATAGGTGAGTGTCCTCAATGCCAAAATTCCTTGTTTTTTTGGGAGTACTTGCCGGTACCTCCGGCAATTGAACGTACCCTGTCGACGGAGAAGGGGGGGGTTCCGGGGGCCCTCCCACGGAACCCCAGCCCTGCAATGTACGTATCCGTTTTGGTCGCGGGTTGCACACAAACCAGAAAATTGATTTCTTGTGCCACCAGGCGCCGTTTGCGCACACCAAAGGGATTTAGCGGCTGATATTTGGTAAAAAAAACACTTCTTGATGAGCTCTCTTCGCAAATATAAAAGTTGTGGTGCCGGGTGGCGTAAAACCAGAAAATTCATGTTTTTGCGCCAGGCGTCGTTGGCGCACACCAGAGGGAGTTTGAGGCTGATGTTTGATGTACCCGACACTTCTCGGTGAGCTCTCTTCGGAGATCCAAAAGTGTTGGTGCCTGGCACAAAAACCAGAGATGTTAGGTTTTTTTTGCCACCAGAGCTTACACTTGCGTTCTGCTGGCAATTGAACGTACCCTGTCGACGGGGAAGGGGTGGTTCCGGGGGGCCCTTCAACGGGAACCCCAGCCCGGCAATGGTACGTACCCCACGCGAATTAGCCGGCACCGAAATGAATGGCTGAAAATGCTCCAAGGTTCTAAGAGTTGTGCCGGAAGGGTTTATTCCGGTACCTCCAATCGAACGTACCCTGTCGACTGTGGAAAGGGGGGTCCGGCGGGCCTCCCCCCGGGAACCCCAGCCCCGCAATTGTACGTACCCGAAGCGAATTCGCCGGCACCAAAATGAATGGCTGAGATTGCTCCAAGGCTGTAAAAGTTGCATGAATCAGAGAAAAAGCGACCTTGGGAAGAGGAGGAGGAGGAGGGGGGGGGGGGGGTTGCGCAATTCGCGCACCGCAAACTATCATTTCAGGTGTTGGCGCAGCCCCTTATTATTATTATTATTATTATTATTATTATTATTATTATTATTATTATTATTATTATTATTGTGGTCAAGTTCTACTATTTGGGCCCTGCCGCCAGTTCGATTCCCGTCGGTGCCACCAGTATTTTCATTGAACATACCGATCCGTCTGGACCAGTATTTTCATTGAACATACCGGTCCGTCTGGAAGTGTTGGAACTGTCCTTGCGGGGGTGTCATTAGAGCCTATCGTCAATTCTTCGTACTCCCCTCACGGGTGAGACGATGGAGGCGCATGTGCAGAAATGCATCAGCCATTGACAGAGAAGCACTATTATTATTATTATTATTATTATTATTATTATTATTATTATTATTATTATCATTATTATTATTATTATTATTATTATTATTATTATCATTATTATTTACTATATCTGAGGCGTACTGATGCAGCTAATGGCATATCCTCAACGGACATAAGCCTCCAAT
This sequence comes from Paulinella micropora, assembly GCA_019918135.1. Lineage (NCBI taxonomy): Eukaryota > Cercozoa > Imbricatea > Euglyphida > Paulinellidae > Paulinella > Paulinella micropora. The sequence continues at coordinate 152,001 of WBZZ01000241.1, forward strand.
ACCCTTGTTCGAGGTCCTCCAACCCCCCGTGTCAGTCTCTCGCCTGATGATCAGGGCCACCGATGTAGCTCCTGAGGGCAAGACTGCACTAAGCCGAGGTTATTCCGCAGTCCCAGCAACCTCTTGCAAGACGTCACCGAATGTGCAAGTGCATACACCAAGCGCGGTTGCTAGAGCTGCCTCGAAACCCCACCCATAACAATCTGGTGTCTGCTGGGTCCTGGGCTATCAACCAGCATATGCGGAGTTTAAGATCTTTTACGCGCGCAACGACCCTCCTCCCCAGCATCTACCACCAAAGGGTTATCAGTTGGCGTCACAGTTTAACGCCTTGAGGCCATTGGGCTGTATCATTATTATTATTACTATTATTATTATTATTATTATGGACACCGTGATAGCCCAGTGGTCAAGTTCTACCATCTGGGCCCTGTCGCCAGTTCGATTCCCGTCGGTGCCACCAGTATTTTCATTGAACATACCGGTCTATTTCTGGACCAGTATTTTCATTGAACATACCGGCCCGTCTGGAAGTGTTGGAACTGCCCTTGCGGGGGTGTCATTAGAGCTTATCGTCAATTCTTCGTACTCCCCTCGCGGGTGAGACGATGGAGGCGCATGTGCAGAAATGCATCAGCCATTGACAGAGAAGCACTATTATTATTATTATTATTATTATTATTATTATTATTATTATTATGGACACCGTGACAGCCCAGTGGTCAAGTTCTACCATCTGGGCCCTGTCGCCAGTTCGATTCCCGTCGGTGCCACCAGTATTTTCATTGAACATACCGATCCGTCTGGACCAGTATTTTCATTGAACATACCGGCCCGTCTGGAAGTGTTGGAACTGCCCTTGCGGGGGTGTCATTAGAGCTTATCGTCAATTCTTCGTACTCCCCTCACAGGTGAGACGATGGAGGCGCATGTGCAGAAATGCATCAGCCATTGACAGAGAAGCACTATTATTATTATTATTATTGTTATTATTATTATTATTATTATTATTATTATTATTATTATTATTATTTGGGGGGCACCAATACATGGTTGGGTGTCACCGCCACACGGCGGGGTTGGGGCCGTTGGCAGCTTGTTATGAGGGGTACATAATCAGTGCTCCACTGATTCATGAGACGGAAACTTTTACTGAGAGAAGCTCTCTCACCACGCTCACGGCTCTTGGCTCGGGGTGGCCTCTGGTATCACTCGGGGTGCGGGGGGTGGGGGTTATCTGAGGGAGGGGGTTGGGCTCAGTGGGTCACTGGACAGGTTGGTTAACTAAACTACTGTCGGTATGAGTGGGAATGAAGGCGACAGGCTCCACACATTTCCACAAGCCTTGAAATCACTCAACTGCCACAGTAGCGACTGCCTGGACGCGGGGCTCCTGACTCACCCTCTCTCCCAGAACCCCTCGTGCTCACTTTGCGGATGCCATGGGGATGCTCTGGCGGAGGGTCGGGACGTGTTGGGTGCATGTGACCGGGCCTGTCACTTAGTGTTCTCGGTAGATGACTCTTTTGTAGCTTCTATCGGACGCAGGGTGGCTTGCCACGACACCTCAATGATGCATAGTACGTCACGTCTCTGACCTGGTTACGGGGGCGGGTAACTGAGGCGGGTTCCTGAAGGCTGGTTACGGAAGCTATATATTGTTGTTGGGTTCCTGGCTGCTATGTTATTGTTGTTGGGTTCCTGGCTGCTATGTTATTGTTGTTGGGTTCCTGGCTGCTATGTTATTGTTGTTGGGTTCCTGGCTGCTATGTTATTGTTGTTGGGTTCCTGGCTGCTATGTTATTGTTGTTGGGTTCCTGGCGGCGTACATGTTTATGCTTTTTTAAGGGTTGAGCTTTAAATAACCCCACTCGGGTCTTCTTTTATCGAGCTCACCACTCGGTGGATGGAGGCCTGGGGTAGACTTATACGATGTTTTTGATGCTAGGTTCCGTCTCCAGGGATTCGACTGGCATCGCTGCTTTGCCTCACCGCACTGCCTCACCCACACATCCACGCTGGCACACTGTTTCTCCTCTTGCTCTTGTACCTATGTCGCACACAGCTATGAGCTCACGCCGATGAGTGGTTGTGACGAGGTGCACCCAGCTGGATTGCGGGCGAGCCACGGCGGCCTCGCTTTCGCTCGCTCTCTCTCTCTCTCTCTCTCTCTCTCTATCTCTCTCTCTCTCTTTTTTTTTTTTTTTTTTTTTTTTTTTTTTTTTTTTTTTTTTTTTTTTTTTTTTTTTTTTTTTTTTTTTTTTTTTTTTTTTTTTTTTTGCTTTGCTTTGCTTCGCTTTGGGCGAGGCCTAGCTTTCACATGGGCGGGCTGAGCCTATGAGGGGCGCACGATAAGCGTTCCATTGATTTATGAGACGGGTCCCAATTACTGAGAGTAACTCATGTGAGTTGCTCATCATACTCATGGCTCTTGGCTCGGGGTGGCCTCTGGAATCACAAGGGGTGGGCACTGGGGGAGGGGGTTGTGTTCAGAGGGTCACCGCGAAGGATGGTCAACCAAACTACTGTCGGTCGGAGTTTGTACGAAGGCGAGAGGCCCTACACCTTACCACAAGCCTTGAAACGACTAAATGACCAAAGTAACGACGGACCGGAGCGGGGCTCCTGGCTCACCCTCTCTCTCAGCACTCTTCGTGCTCATCCTGCGGATGCCATGGGGTTGCTCTGGCGGAGGGTTATGGGGTGGTGGGTATACGTGCACGGGCCTGTCACTCTGTGCTCTCGGTAGATGACTCACTTGCAGCGTTTATCGGACGCAGGGTGGTTTGCCACGACACCTACCTCGATGATGCACAGCGGGTCTGCCTCGTGCCTGGTTACGGATGCAGGTGAGTGTTTGTGTGTATTCCTATACATACGTACACGTATGCTTTTTAAGGGTTGAGCTTTAAATAACCCCACCTGGGTCCTCATTTATCGAGTTTACAACTCGATCAATGCGGCACCGGGGTCCCATACCACTTATGTCAGGTTCTTATGCGAAGAGCGCGGCCGCTAGTAATGGCCCTATGGGTCAAGGCGGTAATCCTTCAGGTTTAGACGTTCCCCGTGGGAGTGCGCCTGCGGGTGGCGATGGCTACTCGGCCGGGGTGGGGTGGTCGAGTGCTCGCGTACCTGACGGGCAACCTGAATCACGTAGAGCCAGCAATCCTGCTGCATCTCGATCACCCTCCCCAACCTCGGAAGAGAAGTCACGTCCGGAAAGGTCTGGTCACGGCGTGTGGCAAGCGGTACCGCCACCGAGGAGGTGGCGGAGGAAGGTACGAAATGAGCTGGATAAGAGATGTTGCATAGTATGGGGGCTATCGCATGCCTCTCAGACAGTGGTCATGGCGCGAGAGCTCCGAATTCTCGGTCTCGGGGAAGTCGAGGTGGAATTCGCGGGCAGAGGTAGTGGGCGACATTTGCGGATTAAATGTGCGTCTTGTGAGGAGGCGGAGAAGATGGTGCGGCTGCTGCGGGAGCGTAAGTTCTTCACGGGAAAGGTTCACGTTGCGACGGGTAGGACTTTCCGGGAAAGAGAGAAGCAGCGGGCTGCACGGGGGGGTGCCCAGTATGTAGAGATGCAGAGGGAGCTTCGCAAGCAGGGATTTGGCTACTGGGTGCTCGACGTGGAAGTCGACGAGCCCCAGGGCGAAGCCTCAAGCGGTGAATCTCCCTTGGCGGAGTGGGGCGGGATGCGGGAGCTGGAGGAGCTGGGGCGGAGGGTGCGGGATGGGCCGTGGAGGGTGGCGGAGGGCTCCAGGCGGGCTCAACCGAAGCGCAGGCATCGGCATCAGCTTCGTTCTTCCCAATTTGTGAAAGGCTTCCCACTGAGGGTGGCCTCACATAATTGGCAAGGCAAAGTGGGTGCGGATAGCCCAGGCTTTGGGGAATGGCCGGAGCACTACAAGGAGCGAGGCTGGGTGATCGTCGGAGTCCAGGAGCACAACCTATCGTCGCAGAAGGTGGAGAAGCTCCAAGTCGACGGCTTCGCAGTCCTCGGCAAAGCGGCTGCAACTGGTGCGGGCTCGCGTCTCTTGGGGGGAGTCTTGACGTTGGTGGCCAACTATCTGGCACCGTGCGCTACCATTGTACAGGCGCCTGTTCCACACCCACAGCAATTGTGGGTGCGGCTGTCGTCTGGGAGCGCGACGGCGTCGGATGTGTTCGTCGGCAACGGCTACTTCCCCCAAGAAAATCAACGAGAGGAATCTATTGCAGCCTATGAGGCGTGGCAGGCGGCCGTCTCCTACTTCGCCACCAAAGGTCATGTGGTTACGGTTGGTGATGCTAATGCTAAGCTGGGGCCCGCCAGAATAGCGCGGGAGGAGGGAGTGGTGGGCCTCTTTGGCGAGATAGATGGGAGGGGTAGAGGGGTTAGGAGTGAGAATGGTGAGTTGCTGGCTGCGGTGCTTGTTGCCACGGGGTTGCGCAATCTCAGTGGGTTTTCGCAACCACGGGGGGACAATATTGGTGGTCTAGGCAGGAAAATGTAGGTGGACGAAGGCATCTACTGGATTACATCTGCGTCTCTTCCGAGCTGGCGGAGGAGGCAAGCTTCGGCGTCGACGAGGTAGACCTTGATACCGACCACAAAGCTGTGTAGGCGGAACTGGTCTGGGGGGGACAGCCACCCCCCAAAAAGCAGGTAAAGAGGTACAAAGCATTCAAGGCAGAGCGCTTGATAGGCAGGGTAGTTGAGGGTAAGGAGAGTGAGCTGTCTAAGCTTAGGTTGAAGTACGACGAGACCTTTGCAGCTGGTATATCGGGGCTGTTGCCAGATGGCCTCCCAGATCTATCAGCAGTGGAGGACCCGGATGAGCTTCAGCAGGAGGTAGATAGGGTCGCTAGCTTAGTGGTCCGAGCTTTCACGGGCGCAGCCGTGAAGGTCTTGGGAGTTCGGGTGATTAGGCCAGGGTTTACTAATGCATGGTTTGATGAGAGTCTTAGGGAAGCGATTGCGCGACGGAGAGAGGCATACGGCCTCTGGCGAAGGAATGAGGCCAACCGAGAGGCCTGGCAAAGATATAAAGAAGCGAGGAAGGCGGTCAGAAGGTTATGCAAGGAGAAGAAGGAGCAAGCGTGGAAGCGGGTCCAGAATGACACCGCTGCCAACTTCAGGAGCGCTACCATGGCCACGTACTGGAAGCTGTCAAAGCGTTTGGGCGGGGTTCGGCGGTCGAACGCTTCTGCTCCTGTTGGGAAGCCCGATGGCACTCTGGCATGCACACTCCGGGAAAAACTACAAGAATGGGAAGAATACCGCCGACGTATGGTGGTCCCCAAAGAAAACCAGTTTTTGGAGGATGCATGTGTAGAGGAAGTCGGTTCTGATGAGGAAGCAGCGCGGATTGAGCCCGAGCGGAAGGCCCGCGAAACCTTCCAGTATAACGACAACCTGCGCGACCAATTCGAGGCCATGGCGCAAGCCGAGGAGATCCGGACTGAGACGGGCCCGCTGGACTATGATTACACCGAGAAGGAAGTGGAGCTCTGCCAGGAAAATCTCCAGAATCACAAAGCGTGCTCACCGGATAAGATCAAGAACGAGATGCTCAAGTACGGAGGCACGCGGATTGTGAGCTTTCTGGTGCGCTTCTTCAACTGGTTGAAATCGTGCGAATACACCCCCAGCGACTGGGGCAAAGCGATTATCGTCAACATCCCAAAAGGAGGCGACCCAACCGATCCGGAAAATTGGAGAGACATCGCGATTCTGAGCTGTCTGGGTAAGATGTATCTGTCCCTTATGGCGGCGAGGCTTACGGCTTTCATCGATCAGCCGGGCAGGCTTCGCCCAGAGCAGGGTGGGTTCCGGCCAAAACGTAGTACGGGGGACCAGATTTTTGTCCTTAAGGAGCGTCTGCGCCTTAGACAACAAGCTGGCCTCCGTTCTTTCGTTTTGTTCGTGGATCTGAGAAAGGCATTCCCTACGGTTTGGCGGGCCGGGTTGTTTCAGAGGCTAACCCAGATGGGGGTACAGGGCAAGTTCTATCGCATTCTGCGGCGTTTTTACCGAAGAACGTCATCGCGAGTGCTAGTCGATGGCGAACTCACTGGTGAAGTGCTGGAAGAGATGGGAGTTCAGCAAGGGTCGCCGTTGTCACCGTCGCTGTTCAACGTCTTCATGGATGAGCTAACGGTCCGAATCGCGAAAGAGTTGGAGATCGAGGACCTCAACCGCATCGAAGACATACGGACCCTGCTTTACGCCGACGACGTTGCGGTAATTGCGCATAGTGTCACGGAGCTTCAACAGATTGTAAATGTCGTGGCGACATTCGTGGAGGACTATCGGCTTGAAATCAACCTGAAACCGGGCAAGACGGAAGTCATGCCGATATACGGGCACGCCAAGTCAAAAAAGTCGCCCCCATGCGTGAGGTTCCGGGGCAAGGTTCTCAACGTCACCGACCACTACAAATACCTGGGAGTTCTGCTCACGGACACCCTCTCCGATAAACCGCAAGCGAAGCGGGCGGCGGAAATCACTGTAGCGGGAACGGCTGCCTGCTACCCCCTCTGGATTGCCCATGAAGTTCCAGCGCGTCTTCGGCTGATGAATTGGCAGCAAATGGTTGGCGCAAAGTTGCTTTACGCATCGGCTTTTTGGGATCTGCCGGGCGCCAACAAGCTGAGTAAGCTGGAGGGCGCGTTGGTAGCGCCCCTGCGGGTCATCTTGGGTGTTGGTACGCGCACAAGCGGCTGCATCACCAGGGGTTTAGGCCGCACGCCGAGTTTTAGCATCCTTGCCAAGGCGGCCCGGCTTCGGTTCCTAGGGCGCATCGAGTTACTGGGCAACACAGCGCTAACACGCAGGCTTTACAACACGGGTCGGTGCAAATGGAAGGAAGATACGGAAAATTTGATCTTAGCAGATCACAGGCTGCGGGAGGGCTTGGATGCGCTCAAGCGGGTCGTGAACGAAGATGGCACGGTAGATGATAAGGACTGGCGGGCCGCTCTGGCGAACTGGAACGAGGTGGTAAAGCAATGGTCTGTCCGGCAGGAAGTAGCTGGCTGGGAGCGGCAGGCTAAGCCCTCTGATGGGCTTAGGGTGCTGCTTAGCCAGATGTCTTCCCGCTCTGCTTTCCCACGTTGGCGGGCGCTGGAGGGGGGAAGTCACAACCTTATCAGAAGGCGATTGTTGAGCTGCAACAATCGCCTTCGCCTCTACCGATCCAAATTTGGCTCATGCTCGCCGGACTGCTCAAGCTGTTTCGCCTTGTGTGGCACTGAGGTTAACGAGTCGTTACGTCACTTCCTGCTGCATTGCCCAACGTTTGCGAGCTCTCGTGAGGCACTGTTTAAGTTTATCGATAAGGCGCAAGCCCGGCAGCCCCTCATGCTGAATCGAGGAGGGCTTTATCACAGGGAACTGCGGGAGGCAGAGGAGGAGATGAGGCTCTTCAAAGAGGAATGGCTGAAGGGGGAGGATGAAAAGATGGCGGCGATGCTCGGCGTTTTGTTTATCCCTGTCCCAGAAGAGGTGGAGGAGGAGTTAGGAAGGTTTGTTGCCACCATCTGGAAGGAGTGGGAGGAGTTGGAGGCGCAGACCAGGGAGGCAGAGGGGGCGGAGGAGGAGGAGGAGGTGATCGACCTCACGGTCGTTCAGGAGGTGGGTAGAAGGAGGGGAAGGCCTAGTCAGGTAGAATGTCTGGCTAGATCTGTTGTAGGTGGAGGTCAGCGCAGCGTCGCGGACTTCTTCTCGGCAGATAACTCCTCTCACTCCTTGCACCCACTTGCACATGCACAGCACGCTCATTTGCACATTGCACTGCCAGTCGAGTCTTTGGAGCGGAGCCGCGTCACCGAACGGTCCCGTGCTACCAATGGAGGCACATGTCCGACAGGATCAAAGGCCAATTGACTGATAAGTCTATTATTATTATTATTATTATTATTATTATTATTATTGTTATTATTGTTGTTGTTGTTGTTGTTGTTGTTGTTATTGTTGTTGCTGTTGTTGTTCTAGAGCTGCCTCGAAACCCCACCCATAACAATCTGGTGTCTGCTGGGTCCTGGGCTATCAACCAGCATATGCGGAGTTTAAGATCCTTTACGCGCGCAACGACCCTCCTCCCCAGCATCCACCACCAAAGGGTTATGAGTTGGCGTCACAGTTTAACGCCTTGAGGCCATTGGGCTGGAACTCTGTTTACCAAGTGTGACTAGGTTTTTTCATCGGGAAATAATAATAATAACAATAATAATAACAATAATGACAGTAGCAGTAGTAGTAGTAGTAGTAGTAGTAGTAGTAGTAGTAGTAGTAGTAGTGGTAGTAGTAGTAGTAACAATAAGAATAACAACAACAACAACAACAACCAACCGCGCTTGGTGTATGCACTTGCACATTCGGTGACGTCTTGCAAGAGGTTGCTGGGACTGCGGAATAACCTCGGCTTAGTGCAGTCTTGCCCTCAGGAGCTCCATCGGTGGCCCCGATCATCAGGCGAGAGACTGACACGGGGGGGTGGAGGACCTCGAACAAGGGTATTGGAGGCTTATGTCCGTTGAGGATATGCCATTAGCTGCATCAGTACGCCTCAGATATAGTAAATCTGCCTTGGAGTGTTGACTGTGACATATTTGAGGGAAATCCCGATGAAAAAACCTAGTCACACTTGCTAAACAGAGTTCCAGCCCAATGGCCTCAAGGCGTTAAACTGTGACGCCAACTCATAACCCTTTGGTGGTAGATGCTGGGGAGGAGGGTCGTTGCGCGCGTAAAAGATCTTAAACTCCGCATATGCTGGTTGATAGCCCAGGACCCAGCAGACACCAGATTGTTATGGGTGGGGTTTCGAGGCAGCTCTAGCAACCGCGCTTGGTGTATGCACTTGCACATTCGGTGACGTCTTGCAAGAGGTTGCTGGGACTGCGGAATAACCTCGGCTTAGTGCAGTCTTGCCCTCAGGAGCTCCATCGGTGGCCCCGATCATCAGGCGAGAGACTGACACGGGGGGGTGGAGGACCTCGAACAAGGGTATTGGAGGCTTATGTCCGTTGAGGATATGCCATTAGCTGCATCAGTACGCCTCAGATATAGTATTATTATTATTATTATTATTATTATTTTGGGGGGCACCAATACATGGTTGGGTGTCACCGCCACACGGCGGGGTTGGGGCCGTTGGCAGCTTGTTATGAGGGGTACATAATCAGTGCTCCACTGATTCATGAGACGGAAACTTTTACTGAGAGAAGCTCTCTCACCACGCTCACGGCTCTTGGCTCGGGGTGGCCTCTGGTATCACTCGGGGTGCGGGGGGTGGGGGTTATCTGAGGGAGGGGGTTGGGCTCAGTGGGTCACTGGACAGGTTGGTTAACTAAACTACTGTCGGTATGAGTGGGAATGAAGGCGACAGGCTCCACACATTTCCACAAGCCTTGAAATCACTCAACTGCCACAGTAGCGACTGCCTGGACGCGGGGCTCCTGACTCACCCTCTCTCCCAGAACCCCTCGTGCTCACTTTGCGGATGCCATGGGGATGCTCTGGCGGAGGGTCGGGACGTGTTGGGTGCATGTGACCGGGCCTGTCACTTAGTGTTCTCGGTAGATGACTCTTTTGTAGCTTCTATCGGACGCAGGGTGGCTTGCCACGACACCTCAATGATGCATAGTACGTCACGTCTCTGACCTGGTTACGGGGGCGGGTAACTGAGGCGGGTTCCTGAAGGCTGGTTACGGAAGCTATATATTGTTGTTGGGTTCCTGGCTGCTATGTTATTGTTGTTGGGTTCCTGGCTGCTATGTTATTGTTGTTGGGTTCCTGGCTGCTATGTTATTGTTGTTGGGTTCCTGGCTGCTATGTTATTGTTGTTGGGTTCCTGGCTGCTATGTTATTGTTGTTGGGTTCCTGGCGGCGTACATGTTTATGCTTTTTTAAGGGTTGAGCTTTAAATAACCCCACTCGGGTCTTCTTTTATCGAGCTCACCACTCGGTGGATGGAGGCCTGGGGTAGACTTATACGATGTTTTTGATGCTAGGTTCCGTCTCCAGGGATTCGACTGGCATCGCTGCTTTGCCTCACCGCACTGCCTCACCCACACATCCACGCTGGCACACTGTTTCTCCTCTTGCTCTTGTACCTATGTCGCACACAGCTATGAGCTCACGCCGATGAGTGGTTGTGACGAGGTGCACCCAGCTGGATTGCGGGCGAGCCACGGCGGCCTCGCTTTCGCTCGCTCTCTCTCTCTCTCTCTCTCTCTCTCTCTCTCTCTCTATCTCTCTCTCTCTTTTTTTTTTTTTTTTTTTTTTTTTTTTTTTTTTTTTTTTTTTTTTTTTTTTTTTTGTTGCTTTGCTTTGCTTCGCTTTGGGCGAGGCCTAGCTTTCACATGGGCGGGCTGAGCCTATGAGGGGCGCACGATAAGCGTTCCATTGATTTATGAGACGGGTCCCAATTACTGAGAGTAACTCATGTGAGTTGCTCATCATACTCATGGCTCTTGGCTCGGGGTGGCCTCTGGAATCACAAGGGGTGGGCACTGGGGGAGGGGGTTGTGTTCAGAGGGTCACCGCGAAGGATGGTCAACCAAACTACTGTCGGTCGGAGTTTGTACGAAGGCGAGAGGCCCTACACCTTACCACAAGCCTTGAAACGACTAAATGACCAAAGTAACGACGGACCGGAGCGGGGCTCCTGGCTCACCCTCTCTCTCAGCACTCTTCGTGCTCATCCTGCGGATGCCATGGGGTTGCTCTGGCGGAGGGTTATGGGGTGGTGGGTATACGTGCACGGGCCTGTCACTCTGTGCTCTCGGTAGATGACTCACTTGCAGCGTTTATCGGACGCAGGGTGGTTTGCCACGACACCTACCTCGATGATGCACAGCGGGTCTGCCTCGTGCCTGGTTACGGATGCAGGTGAGTGTTTGTGTGTATTCCTATACATACGTACACGTATGCTTTTTAAGGGTTGAGCTTTAAATAACCCCACCTGGATCCTCATTTATCGAGTTTACAACTCGATCAATGCGGCACCGGGGTCCCATACCACTTATGTCAGGTTCTTATGCGAAGAGCGCGGCCGCTAGTGCTGGCCCTATGGGTCAAGGCGGTAATCCTTCAGGTTTAGACGTTCCCCGTGGGAGTGCGCCTGCGGGTGGCGATGGCTACTCGGCTGGGGTGGGGTGGTCGAGTGCTCGCGTACCTGACGGGCAACTTGAATCACGTAGAGCCAGCAATCCTGCTGCATCTCGATCACCCTAACCTCGGAAGAGAAGTCACGTCCGGAAAGGTCTGGTCACGGCGTGTGGCAAGCGGTACCGCCACCGAGGAGGTGGCGGAGGAAGGTACGAAATGAGCTGGATAAGAGATGTTGCATAGTATGGGGGCTATCGCATGCCTCTCAGACAGTGGTCATGGCGCGAGAGCTCCGAATTCTCGGTCTCGGGGAAGTCGAGGTGGAATTCGCGGGCAGAGGTAGTGGGCGACATTTGCGGATTAAATGTGCGTCTTGTGAGGAGGCGGAGAAGATGGTGCGGCTGCTGCGGGAGCGTAAGTTCTTCACGGGAAAGGTTCACGTTGCGACGGGTAGGACTTTCCGGGAAAGAGAGAAGCAGCGGGCTGCACGGGGGGGTGCCCAGTATGTAGAGATGCAGAGGGAGCTTCGCAAGCAGGGATTTGGCTACTGGGTGCTCGACGTGGAAGTCGACGAGCCCCAGGGCGAAGCCTCAAGCGGTGAATCTCCCTTGGCGGAGTGGGGCGGGATGCGGGAGCTGGAGGAGCTGGGGCGGAGGGTGCGGGATGGGCCGTGGAGGGTGGCGGAGGGCTCCAGGCGGGCTCAACCGAAGCGCAGGCATCGGCATCAGCTTCGTTCTTCCCAATTTGTGAAAGGCTTCCCACTGAGGGTGGCCTCACATAATTGGCAAGGCAAAGTGGGTGCGGATAGCCCAGGCTTTGGGGAATGGCCGGAGCACTACAAGGAGCGAGGCTGGGTGATCGTCGGAGTCCAGGAGCACAACCTATCGTCGCAGAAGGTGGAGAAGCTCCAAGTCGACGGCTTCGCAGTCCTCGGCAAAGCGGCTGCAACTGGTGCGGGCTCGCGTCTCTTGGGGGGAGTCTTGACGTTGGTGGCCAACTATCTGGCACCGTGCGCTACCATTGTACAGGCGCCTGTTCCACACCCACAGCAATTGTGGGTGCGGCTGTCGTCTGGGAGCGCGACGGCGTCGGATGTGTTCGTCGGCAACGGCTACTTCCCCCAAGAAAATCAACGAGAGGAATCTATTGCAGCCTATGAGGCGTGGCAGGCGGCCGTCTCCTACTTCGCCACCAAAGGTCATGTGGTTACGGTTGGTGATGCTAATGCTAAGCTGGGGCCCGCCAGAATAGCGCGGGAGGAGGGAGTGGTGGGCCTCTTTGGCGAGATAGATGGGAGGGGTAGAGGGGTTAGGAGTGAGAATGGTGAGTTGCTGGCTGCGGTGCTTGTTGCCACGGGGTTGCGCAATCTCAGTGGGTTTTCGCAACCACGGGGGGACAATATTGGTGGTCTAGGCAGGAAAATGTAGGTGGACGAAGGCATCTACTGGATTACATCTGCGTCTCTTCCGAGCTGGCGGAGGAGGCAAGCTTCGGCGTCGACGAGGTAGACCTTGATACCGACCACAAAGCTGTGTAGGCGGAACTGGTCTGGGGGGGACAGCCACCCCCCAAAAAGCAGGTAAAGAGGTACAAAGCATTCAAGGCAGAGCGCTTGATAGGCAGGGTAGTTGAGGGTAAGGAGAGTGAGCTGTCTAAGCTTAGGTTGAAGTACGACGAGACCTTTGCAGCTGGTATATCGGGGCTGTTGCCAGATGGCCTCCCAGATCTATCAGCAGTGGAGGACCCGGATGAGCTTCAGCAGGAGGTAGATAGGGTCGCTAGCTTAGTGGTCCGAGCTTTCACGGGCGCAGCCGTGAAGGTCTTGGGAGTTCGGGTGATTAGGCCAGGGTTTACTAATGCATGGTTTGATGAGAGTCTTAGGGAAGCGATTGCGCGACGGAGAGAGGCATACGGCCTCTGGCGAAGGAATGAGGCCAACCGAGAGGCCTGGCAAAGATATAAAGAAGCGAGGAAGGCGGTCAGAAGGTTATGCAAGGAGAAGAAGGAGCAAGCGTGGAAGCGGGTCCAGAATGACACCGCTGCCAACTTCAGGAGCGCTACCATGGCCACGTACTGGAAGCTGTCAAAGCGTTTGGGCGGGGTTCGGCGGTCGAACGCTTCTGCTCCTGTTGGGAAGCCCGATGGCACTCTGGCATGCACACTCCGGGAAAAACTACAAGAATGGGAAGAATACCGCCGACGTATGGTGGTCCCCAAAGAAAACCAGTTTTTGGAGGATGCATGTGTAGAGGAAGTCGGTTCTGATGAGGAAGCAGCGCGGATTGAGCCCGAGCGGAAGGCCCGCGAAACCTTCCAGTATAACGACAACCTGCGCGACCAATTCGAGGCCATGGCGCAAGCCGAGGAGATCCGGACTGAGACGGGCCCGCTGGACTATGATTACACCGAGAAGGAAGTGGAGCTCTGCCAGGAAAATCTCCAGAATCACAAAGCGTGCTCACCGGATAAGATCAAGAACGAGATGCTCAAGTACGGAGGCACGCGGATTGTGAGCTTTCTGGTGCGCTTCTTCAACTGGTTGAAATCGTGCGAATACACCCCCAGCGACTGGGGCAAAGCGATTATCGTCAACATCCCAAAAGGAGGCGACCCAACCGATCCGGAAAATTGGAGAGACATCGCGATTCTGAGCTGTCTGGGTAAGATGTATCTGTCCCTTATGGCGGCGAGGCTTACGGCTTTCATCGATCAGCCGGGCAGGCTTCGCCCAGAGCAGGGTGGGTTCCGGCCAAAACGTAGTACGGGGGACCAGATTTTTGTCCTTAAGGAGCGTCTGCGCCTTAGACAACAAGCTGGCCTCCGTTCTTTCGTTTTGTTCGTGGATCTGAGAAAGGCATTCCCTACGGTTTGGCGGGCCGGGTTGTTTCAGAGGCTAACCCAGATGGGGGTACAGGGCAAGTTCTATCGCATTCTGCGGCGTTTTTACCGAAGAACGTCATCGCGAGTGCTAGTCGATGGCGAACTCACTGGTGAAGTGCTGGAAGAGATGGGAGTTCAGCAAGGGTCGCCGTTGTCACCGTCGCTGTTCAACGTCTTCATGGATGAGCTAACGGTCCGAATCGCGAAAGAGTTGGAGATCGAGGACCTCAACCGCATCGAAGACATACGGACCCTGCTTTACGCCGACGACGTTGCGGTAATTGCGCATAGTGTCACGGAGCTTCAACAGATTGTAAATGTCGTGGCGACATTCGTGGAGGACTATCGGCTTGAAATCAACCTGAAACCGGGCAAGACGGAAGTCATGCCGATATACGGGCACGCCAAGTCAAAAAAGTCGCCCCCATGCGTGAGGTTCCGGGGCAAGGTTCTCAACGTCACCGACCACTACAAATACCTGGGAGTTCTGCTCACGGACACCCTCTCCGATAAACCGCAAGCGAAGCGGGCGGCGGAAATCACTGTAGCGGGAACGGCTGCCTGCTATCCCCTCTGGATTGCCCATGAAGTTCCAGCGCGTCTTCGGCTGATGAATTGGCAGCAAATGGTTGGCGCAAAGTTGCTTTACGCATCGGCTTTTTGGGATCTGCCGGGCGCCAACAAGCTGAGTAAGCTGGAGGGCGCGTTGGTAGCGCCCCTGCGGGTCATCTTGGGTGTTGGTACGCGCACAAGCGGCTGCATCACCAGGGGTTTAGGCCGCACGCCGAGTTTTAGCATCCTTGCCAAGGCGGCCCGGCTTCGGTTCCTAGGGCGCATCGAGTTACTGGGCAACACAGCGCTAACACGCAGGCTTTACAACACGGGTCGGTGCAAATGGAAGGAAGATACGGAAAATTTGATCTTAGCAGATCACAGGCTGCGGGAGGGCTTGGATGCGCTCAAGCGGGTCGTGAACGAAGATGGCACGGTAGATGATAAGGACTGGCGGGCCGCTCTGGCGAACTGGAACGAGGTGGTAAAGCAATGGTCTGTCCGGCAGGAAGTAGCTGGCTGGGAGCGGCAGGCTAAGCCCTCTGATGGGCTTAGGGTGCTGCTTAGCCAGATGTCTTCCCGCTCTGCTTTCCCACGTTGGCGGGCGCTGGAGGGGGAAAGTCACAACCTTATCAGAAGGCGATTGTTGAGCTGCAACAATCGCCTTCGCCTCTACCGATCCAAATTTGGCTCATGCTCGCCGGACTGCTCAAGCTGTTTCGCCTTGTGTGGCACTGAGGTTAACGAGTCGTTACGTCACTTCCTGCTGCATTGCCCAACGTTTGCGAGCTCTCGTGAGGCACTGTTTAAGTTTATCGATGAGGCGCAAGCCCGGCAGCCCCTCATGCTGAATCGAGGAGGGCTTTATCACAGGGAACTGCGGGAGGCAGAGGAGGAGATGAGGCTCTTCAAAGAGGAATGGCTGAAGGGGGAGGATGAAAAGATGGCGGCGATGCTCGGCGTTTTGTTTATCCCTGTCCCAGAAGAGGTGGAGGAGGAGTTAGGAAGGTTTGTTGCCACCATCTGGAAGGAGTGGGAGGAGTTGGAGGCGCAGACCAGGGAGGCAGAGGGGGCGGAGGAGGAGGAGGAGGTGATCGACCTCACGGTCGTTCAGGAGGTGGTTGAAGGAGGGGAAGGCCTAGTGTAGAATGTCTGGCTACATCTGTTGTAGGTGGAGGTCAGCGCAGCGTCGCGGACTTCTTCTCGGCAGATAACTCCTCTCACTCCTTGCACCCACTTGCACATGCACAGCACGCTCATTTGCACATTGCACTGCCAGTCGAGTCTTTGGAGCGGAGCCGCGTCACCGAACGGTCCCGTGCTACCAATGGAGGCACATGTCCGACAGGATCAAAGGCCAAGTGACTGATAAGTCTATTATTATTATTATTATTATTTATTATCATTGTTTATTATTATTATTATTATTATTATTACTATTATTATTAATGGAGGGGTGCACAGTATGGCACCCCACGGGAAGAGGAGGTGGTTGGGCCTCTTCCCACTGGTTTCGAGGCTATGTCGTTGTGTTGGCTCCGAGGCTATGTTGTTGTGTTGGTTCCGAGGCTATGTTGTTGTGTGGGTTCCGAGGCTCTGTTGTTGTGTGGGTTCCGCGGCTATGTCGATGTGGGTTCCGAGGCTATGTTGTTGTGTTGGTTCCGAGGCCATGTTGTGTTGTTTTTTATAAGACATACACCACGTGGGATCAAAGGGGTATTTACATTCCGCGATCTAGGGGTGGTGACGGGTTTCGAGGCGTCCCAGATACTTACCACAAAACTTCCTCATGCGCTGGCAGACCGCATGAAATGTCTGCTCCCTGTGAGTACCTCCATGCGGGACCTACCCAGTCTCGTGGAGCTCTCACGCGGGGAAGATCAATCATTTGTAGTTGATTTCCTGCAAGGTACCCGACACTGTGCGGGTAGTAGGGACTTCCTTTTGGGGCCTTCTATGCAGGATGGTTAGAGTCACTCTTCCCTCCCCAACATACTCACTGTAGTCCCTGTTGGGTCGAGGGATGGAGGCGCATGGCCCTCGGGCTCAGCCATGACAGCTCAATATATATATATATATATATATATATATATATATATATATATATATATACTATTATTATTATTATTATTATTATTATTATTATTATTATTATTATTATTGATGGAGGCGCATGTGCAGAAATGCATCAGCCATTGACAGAGAAGCACTATTATTATTATTATTATTATTATTATTATTATTATTATTATTATCATGGACACCGTGATAGCCCAGTGGTCAAGTTCTACCATCTGGGCCCTGTCGCCAGTTCGATTCCCGTCGGTGCCACCAGTATCTTCATTGAACATACCGGTCCGTCTGGAAGTGTTGGAACTGCCCGTGCGGGGGTGTCATTAGAGCCTATCGTCAATTCTTCGTACTCCCCTCACGGGTGAGACGATGGAGGCGCATGTGCAGATTTGCATCAGCCATTGACACAGAAGCACTATTATTATTATTATTATTATTATTATTATTATTATTATTATTATTTATTATTATTATTATTATTTATAATTATTATTATTTACTATATCTGAGGCGTACTGATGCAGCTAATGGCATATCCTCAACGGACATAAGCCTCCAATACCCTTGTTCGAGGTCCTCCACCCCCCCGTGTCAGTCTCTCGCCTGATGATCGGGGCCACCGATGGAGCTCCTGAGGGCAAGACTGCACTAAGCCGAGGTTATTCCGCAGTCCCAGCAACCTCTTGCAAGACGTCACCGAATGTGCAAGTGCATACACCAAGCGCGGTTGCTAGAGCTGCCTCGAAACCCCACCCATAACAATCTGGTGTCTGCTGGGTCCTGGGCTATCAACCAGCATATGCGGAGTTTAAGATCTTTTACGCGCGCAACGACCCTCCTCCCCAGCATCTACCACCAAAGGGTTATGAGTTGGCGTCACAGTTTAACGCCTTGAGGCCATTGGGCTGGAACTCTGTTTAGCAAATGTGACTAGGGATTTCCCTCAAATATGTCACAGTCAACACTCCAAGGCAGATTTACTATATCTGAGGCGTACTGATGCAGCTAATGGCATATCCTCAACGGACATAAGCCTCCAATACCCTTGTTCGAGGTCCTCCACCCCCCCGTGTCAGTCTCTCGCCTGATGATCGGGGCCACCGATGGAGCTCCTGAGGGCAAGACTGCACTAAGCCGAGGTTATTCCGCAGTCCCAGCAACCTCTTGCAAGACGTCACCGAATGTGCAAGTGCATACACCAAGCGCGGTTGCTAGAGCTGCCTCGAAACCCCACCCATAACAATCTGGTGTCTGCTGGGTCCTGGGCTATCAACCAGCATATGCGGAGTTTAAGATCTTTTACGCGCCCAACGACCCTCCTCCCCAGCATCTACCACCAAAGGGTTATGAGTTGGCGTCACAGTTTAACGCCTTGAGGCCATTGGGCTGGAACT
>WBZZ01000241.1:172500-194340 GCA_019918135.1 Paulinella micropora
AGTGCTTCTCTGTCAATGGCTGATGCATTTCTGCACATGCGCCTCCATCGTCTCACCCGTGAGGGGAGTACGAAGAATTGACGATAAGCTCTAATGACACCCCCGCAAGGGCAGTTCCAACACTTCCAGACGGGACGGGCCGGTATGTTCAATGAAAATACTGGTCCAGAAAATAATATCGTAATAATAATAATAATAATAATAATAATAATAATAATAATAATAATAATAATAATAATAATAGTATGTATGTATGTATCGTCTGCCAATTGCTGAGCCAAAAGGCCATGTGCATCCAGTCCTCCATTCCATAAGGAAAGTCTCCACACCAATCAATGGAATAAAGGAAGTGACGGCATAGAACATTACTCTAGGAGCTTTATACCAATCAGCCCATGGAAAGGGACCGATGGCCTATGTACTCCCTAATAATAATAGTAATAATAATAATAATAATAATAATAATAATAATAATACGCTTCCTCAGACTATAGCATCAGATCCAGATCCTGGACATGTGCCTCCATTAATAATAATAATAATAATAATAATAATAATAATAATAATAATAATAATAGTGCTTCTCAGTCAATGGCGAATGCATTTCTGCACATGTGCCTCCATCGTCTCACCCGTGAGGGGAGTACGAAGATTTGACGATAGGCTCTACTGACACCCCCGCCAGGCAGCTCCAAGCCTTCCAGACAGACCAATACTTTCAAAGAAAATATCCTTTGAAAATACTGGCACCGACGGAAATCGAACTGGCGACAGGTCCCAGATGGTAGACCTTAACCACTGGGCTATCGCGGTGCCACAATAATAATAATAATAATAATAATATAATAATAATAATAGTGCTTCTCTGTCAATGGCTGATGCAAATCTGCACATGCGCCTCCATCGTCTCACCCGTGAGGGGAGTACGAAGAATTGACGATAGGCTCTAATGACACCCCCGCACGGGCAGTTCCAACACTTCCAGACGGACCGGTATGTTCAATGAAAATACTGGTGGCACCGACGGGAATCGAACTGGCGACAGGGCCCAGATGGTAGAACTAATAATAATAATAATAATAATAATAATAATACTATATCTGAGGCGTACTGATGCAGCTAATGGCATATCCTCAACTGACATAAGCCTCCAATACCCTTGTTCGAGGTCCTCCACCCCCCCGTGTCAGTCTCTCGCCTGATGATCGGGGCCACCGATGGAGCTCCTGAGGGCAAGACTGCACTAAGCCGAGGTTATTCCGCAGTCCCAGCAACCTCTTGCAAGACGTCACCGAATGTGCAAGTGCATACACCAAGCGCGGTTGCTAGAGCTGCCTCGAAACCCCACCCATAACAATCTGGTGTCTGCTGGGTCCTGGGCTATCAACCAGCATATGCGGAGTTTAAGATCTTTTACGCGCGCAACGACCCTCCTCCCCAGCATCTACCACCAAAGTGTTATGAGTTGGCGTCACAGTTTAACGCCTTGAGGCCATTGGGCTGAATAATAATAATAATAATAATAATAATAATAATAATAATGTATCTCCTGCCAATTGCTGAGCCAAAAGGCCATGTGCGTCCAGTCCTCCATTCCATAAGGAAAGTCTCCACACCAATCGGTGGAATAAAGGAAGTGACTGCATAGAACATTACTCTGGGAGCTTTATACCAATCAGCCCATTGAAAAGGACCGATGGCCTATGTACTCCCTAATAATAATAATAATAATAATAATAATAATAATAATAATAATAATAATAATAATAATAATAATAATAATAATAATAATAATAATGATGATACGAGTGGCAGGTATTTTATTAAAACAGTGTTTGCGTTAATAATAGTAATAATAGTAATAATAATAGTGCTTCTCTGTCAATGGCTGATGCATTTCTGCACATGTGCCTCCATCGTCTCACCCGTGAGGGGAGTACGAAGAATTGACGATAAGCTCTAATGACACCCCCGCAAGGGCAGTTCCAACACTTCCAGACGGGCCGGTATGTTCAATGAAAATACTGGTCCAGACGGATCGGTATGTTCAATGAAAATACTGGTGGCACCGACGGGAATCGAACTGGCGACAGGGCCCAGATGGTAGAACTTGACCACTGGGCTATCACGGTGTCCAGTAATAATAATAATAATAATAATAATAATAATAATAATAATAATAATAATAATAATAATAATAATAATAATAATAATAATAGTGCTTCTCTGTCAATGGCTGATGCATTTCTGCACATGCGCCTCCATCGTCTCACCCGTGAGGGGAGTACGATGAATTGACGATAAGCTCTAATGACACCCCCGCAAGGGCAGTTCCAACACTTCCAGACGGGCCGGTATGTTCAATGAAAATACTGGTCCAGAAATAGACCGGTATGTTCAATGAAAATACTGGTGGCACCGACGGGAATCGAACTGGCGACAGGGCCCAGATGGTAGAACTTGACCACTGGGCTATCACGGTGTCCAAATATATAATAATAATAATAATAATAATAATAATAATAATAATAATAATAATAATAATAATAATAATAATAATAATAGTGCCTCTCTGTCAATGGCTGATGCATTTCTGCACATGCGCCTCCATCGTCTCACCCGTGAGGGGAGTACGAAGAATTGACGATAAGCTCTAATGACACCCCCGCAAGGGCAGTTCCAACACTTCCAGACGGGCCGGTATGTTCAATGAAAATACTGGTGGCACCGACGGGAATCGAACTGGCGACAGGGCCCAGATGGTAGAACTTGACCACTGGGCTATCACGGTGTCTATAATAATAATAATAATAATAATAGTGCTTCTCTGTCAATGGCTGATGCATTTCTGCACATGTGCCTCCATCGTCTCACCCGTGAGGGGAGTACGAAGAATTGACGATAGGCTCTAATGACACCCCCGCACGGGCAGTTCCAACACTTCCAGACGGACCGGTATGTTCAATGAAAATACTGGTGGCACCGACGGGAATCGAACTGGCGACAGGGCCCAGATGGTAGAACTTGACCACTGGGCTATCACGGTGTCTATAATAATAATAATAATAATAATTATAATAATAATAATAATAATAATAATAATAATAATAATAATAATAATAATAGTGTATCTCCTGCCAATTGCTGAGCCAAAAGGCCATGTGCATCCAGTCCTCCATTCCATAAGGAAAGTCTCCACACCAATCGGTGGAATAAAGGAAGTGACGGCATAGAACATTACTCTAGGAGCTTTATAACAATCAGCCCATGGAAAGGACCGATGGCCTATGTACTCCCTAAATAATAATAATAATAATAATAATAATAATAATAATAATAATAATAATAATAATAATAATAATAGTGCTTCTCTGTCAATGGCTGATGCATTTCTGCACATGCGCCTCCATCGTCTCACCCGTGAGGGGAGTACGAAGAATTGACGATAAGCTCTAATGACACCCCCGCAAGGGCAGTTCCAACACTTCCAGACGGGCCGGTATGTTCAATGAAAATACTGGTCCAGAAATAACCGGTATGTTCAATGAAAATACTGGTGGCACCGACGGGAATCGAACTGGCGACAGGGCCCAATTATAATAATAATAATAATAATAATAATAATAATAATAATAATAATAATAATAATAATAATAATAATAATAATAATAATAATAATAGTGCTTCTCTGTCAATGGCTGATGCATTTCTGCACATGCGCCTCCATCGTCTCACCCGTGAGGGGAGTACGAAGAATTGACGATAAGCTCTAATGACACCCCCGCAAGGGCAGTTCCAACACTTCCAGACGGGCCGGTATGTTCAATGAAAATACTGGTCCAGACGGATCGTTACGTTCAATGAAAATACTGGTGGCATCGACGGGAATCGAACTGGCGACAGGGCCCAGATGGAATAATAATAATAATAATAATAATAATAATAATAATAATAATAATAATAATAATAATGTTAGTTCACTATTAGTAATATAATAATCTATGATAGCAAGAACAGTACAACAGCTTGTATTAAGACCGGAGGTCTAACCCCGCTTACGAGCTCAAAGGAAAAAGGGAATTTATTAATAATAAAAATATTAAACACAACTGGTTCAGTACTAACCTCCACTTCTAAAGTAGAAAGGAAGTCAGGAATGAACCCAAACAACAACCCAAAGGGAAACCACCGTTAAAAACGGAGTGTCCCTATGATCGTGTCATCTGACACGATGGCGTTACGTCCGTAACCTGCACAAATGCCAAAACATACCATAAACGACAATCCATCGTAGTAAGTGCAATTTCCCTGAAGTTATTTAGCCATAAATTCCCAGTCACGGGGAAAACTGCTAAATTTCACGGAATTTCTATGAAAATAATCCATAACTTTAAACGGTTACTACAATCGCAATGAAAGGATCGGGTCAACGCTATTAATAAATCCATTAGGATGGTACAACTTGGTGTAACAGTTGTACATCCTGATAACCTCTTGTATTAAGACCGGAGGTCTTACCCTTACGAGCTCAATAATAAAAGGAATGTAATAATAACGTTGAACACAACTGATTCAGAACTAACCTCCACTTTTAAAGCAGAAAGGGAAGTCAGGTTTGAACCCCAACAACAAGCCAAAGGAAATAACCGCTAAAAACAGAGTGTCCCTTTGAGACTGGTAAACTGACACGATGCGTTACGTCCGTAACATGCACAAATGCAAAAACATATCACAAACAACTTTCCATAAATGCAATTTCCCTTATTTAGCCATAAATTCTCAGTCACGGAAAAAAGGCTAAATTTCACGGAATTTCCTTGACCTTTTTCCTTAACTTCAAACTGTTACTACATGTGTTGTAGAAGGATCGGGTCAACGCTATTAATGTGGGAGGTTATTCAATATGGATGCTACACAATAGTGTAATCTGCATCCTAAAAACCTTCTCCACGCCGGTAAACGGTTACGTGAATTATATAGGTTTTAAGGTCCTATGGGATCCAAGCTTCCTAGCTTTCCTCCCATATTCCTTATCCTAAAACAAGATTAAAACCGGATGTATTAATCAGAACCGGAAATTTAATAAGAATTCATCTTAAAATACATTTAATAACAAGGAATTACTTCCACTAGTAAATCATCGAGTCCCGTAAACACCAATAGCGTAAAAACAATATAGTATACCGTGGGTGTTACATAGCACCCCTTCCCCCTCCTTTGAGATCGCTCGGATCTCAACTTCTGGAGTAATACCAACGGAGGCTACAACTCGTATAATCTCGTCAGTACCGGCTTTTTGGGGAATCCCAGCCGACTGTCCACCACCCCAAGAGCTTCCCCAGCTCGACCTTTGATCAAATCTTACCAAGAGCCATCCAAAAGATTATTGGCTTGTGCTTCATGTGGGCTAAGTACCAAGACTTAATGTTGCCCGAAGATCGTGAATCTGACACTCGACCAGTCCACGTCTTCAACCCTACGCGCGCGATTTTCCCGAAGTCACAGTCCCATAGTCTGGCCGACCACCAACCAGACCCTGTTCAACCCGTCAAATGTGAATGGTGCCTTCGCCCGAAGTCCGAATTGACCGAACCTCAAAGTCCAAACCTTAAAATGACGATGGCCTTCTCGCCAAGTTCCCTCCGCGTACTGTGTCCGTAAAGCTTTAACGTTGAGTAGGACTCTTAGTGCCCTATTTCCCACACACTATGGTCAATGTGCGCCCAACATCGCCCCGACCCGAATTCCGTTTCTTCTACCAAATCCGCATCCCGGATGCTCCCCCTCACTTCAGGCTTGAGTGCTTCTTCCTCCGCACCGTTTCAGTTGCGTTTGCACCCCCGATTAGCCTCAAGTCAACCCCGCTCTGCTTGAGCATGTCCCGAACCTTCTGCGGGATGTGCCCGTCGTGTAACTCGAAGGGGTAATGCAACACTCCCCTCGGCCACGCCGATATGGTCCATGCCTCGTGATCCTTGTCACCCTTCCGTGTGGCTGGATCTATTTTTGCATCCCATACTTCCCTATTCGCAGCATCCCGCCATACCGGGACATACTCGCGGTACATCCGGTCCTCCTCCGTATCCTTATCCCAAGACCGGTAAAACTGCAGCATAGGCGGAAGGTTCCTAAGCGCACTCTCAGACGATCGAGTCTTCCTCGAGTCCTTAGCCAGTCCCACCACCTTCATCACAAGGAGAATATCCTTGTCCCCTTTTGTAACGAATCTAGATGGGGGCCTGACCAGATAGAACTGATCCAAAACCCACGTCATCCCCAGTGTCTTATTACCCTCCTTCCACAACTTGTGCTTGACATCCACCTGCGAGGGTCCAACCGGCCCCTCCGGCTCCGCCTGCACCTCCTTCTTCCTACGCTTACTCGGCCTAGTCCCCGGTTCCGAGTAGATCAGATCATTTTCTGCCGCCCTCTTCGCCGCCTCCGTTGGTGGCTTGCGACTCGCATCTGACCCCTTTTCCCCGACTTCGGGCCCTCTGGAGCCTATTTGGCCGACGCCCTCTTCAGGGGCCCGTGCCTTCTTCCCCTCCTGGCCCTTCCGGTCCCCGGGTTTCCCACCATCGGGTTCCTTATCAGTTCCCAATTTAGGAGGGTCCTGAAACTCTCCCTTTTCCCTGACGAGCGCTTCCTGGAGCGTCTCGTTCTCCATTAGGAACGGATCGTACTTGATGAGGCGCCGAACATTAACAATCTTGTTCTTCCCCCTGCCTCTAATCCGATAGTTAAACGGCCCCGTCTGTTGCACCACCTGATAAGGCCCCTTCCAGTGCACAAATATCTTAGATGATATGCCTTTCGGAACCTGTGGTATAGCATGACGATGTCCCCTGGCTTATACGTCACCATAGACAAGTCCTGTTCTAAGGGTTCTTTGCTCAGCTGACGGGTCTGTTCCGCCAGCCTCGCTTGCCTTACCGCTTGCATGGCCTCCATGGAGACACGCATACGAACCCCCCAGAGCTCATCCTCGTCCATCATAAGCCCAGGTCCATCCTGATACACCAAGTGTTGGGGCATCACCGGCTCCTGCCCGTACACCACCTGATACGGGGACCTACATTCCGCCCCCGCTCCAAGAGCCTTCGACGGCATCGCGTTCATAGCGAAAACAAAGCTCGGGACCACCTCTCTCCACAAGAGCTGACTCTTCTTGCAGTAGGTCCTCAGAGCCGACTTGAGCGGTCTATGCACCCGCTCAATCTTGCCATTAGCCCTCGGATTGTACGGTGTAAAACTTTGCGAGCCTTTCCATCAGCTCGTTGTCAAAGGCTGGCCCCTTATCTGAGCAGATCGTCTTGGGGACCCCTACCACACATAGGATTCGATCGATCAGCTCCCTGGCCGTCGTCTCTGCCGTTGTGTCAGGCACCGGTATCGCCCAAACGTAATTGCTCGCCCTATCAATGACCGTCATCAAGAACTTATCCTTCGCCGGCCCCACCGGCGGCAACGGCCCCACGTGGTCCACATGCAGGAACTCAAAGAGCCTTTCCAGCAATGTAAATTTCCCCACCGTAATTTTCCCTTCCACTGGGTATTTCTTGTTCAACTGACAGGTCGTGCAGCCCTTGACCCTCTTCTTGATGAACTTATCCATTCCTTCCCACCAGAACCTCCTTTTGATAATCCACTGCGTCCTCTGCACCCCCGGGTGATTAACCAACGGGACCACATGCGACGCTACGTAGATCATCTGTCTCAGTTTGGCTGGGACCCATAAGACCCACTTCTCCTGGTTCTTGGCCGTCTCCGCCGTCTTGCCCATATACCACAGGAGACCATCCCGCCATGCAAGAGTCTTGAGCTGTGACCCGATCTTCTCCGTCAGCAACAGCTCGTCCTTTGCCAGAAAGTACCGGATCAAGCCCTTGTACTGTTCATCGGCCCTCTGGCACTGTCTCCATGCCTCTACCGACGCGATACGCACTGTACCGTCCTCTACCTGGATTCCCACTTTAGGCCTGGAATCCGGCCCCGACCCCTCCGAAGCCCCCACCGGCTCTATTGAGGTCACCTCCGGCTTTGGAGCCGCTTCCACGCCCGGGTCTTCCACCTGGGTTCGGACGGCCGGTGCCGCGTGCGCTTGGCAACAGTAGCACTCATGCTCCGCCTTATCCTCATCCAGAATAGCGGCCTTATCGGCCTCATATTCCTTCAGGCGTTGCACGGCCTCCTCCGCAAAGTGCTCCCTACAGCACTCTGCTTGGCCAACCTCCCGTTCCAACTGAGACATCATGACCTCCTGTATTCCCCCTTTTTTGCCTCCATCACCCGAGCCTCCTTTCGGCTAGACCCCGGGTGAGCCTTGTTGGCATAGAAGATCATGTTCGCCTGCAAGATATCCTTTTGATCCTTCCTCAACGCCAAGCCCTCGAACTCGTCCATCTGCTGCATCGCAGCCAGACATGCGGATGGAGTTGAGCAATTGACCCTCGACAATGAGTCTGCGACAATATTCTTCTTGCCGGGAATATATTTGACGGTGAAGTCATACACGACAGCAAGGCCTGCCAGCTGGCCAGCCTGCCCGTGCAATCGTTCGTCATCAACCACATAAGGTTCTGGTGGTCCGTCCTTACCACGATATCCCGTGACCCCCATAAGTATTCCCTGAGCCTTATAAACGACCAAACTACCGCCAAGGCCTCCCTCTGCCTCGTACAGTAGTTCTGTTCTGCCTTATTGAGCTTCCGGCTCAAGTACATGATCGGCCGTAAGACCCCTCTATCATCGTATTGCTGTAGGACCGCTCCGACCGCGTACTTAGACGCATCGGTGTCCAGCACATACTGTTTATCCACATCCGGCATCATCAAGATGCAATCCTTGTTAAACTTGGGATCACGAGTCAACATTTCCTTAATGAACTCGAACGTCTCCTCCTGTTTAGGCGTCCATTCTCGTATATCGCCTTTCAAGTACAGCTCCCCTAAACGGCTTAACCGTATCTGACCAATTCGGAAAGAACTGTAATATTGCGCAAGCGAAATGAAGGAGAACAACTCCGACCGCGTCTGAGGCCGTTTAATGCCTTCCACAGCATCCCTCTTCTTAGCCGCAATCGCTACCGTCCCGTTCGAGATATCATATCCTAGGTATGTAACCTGTCGAGTGGCAAACTGGCACTTGTCCATGTTAATCTTGAGACAAACTCTCTTACCAGTCGGAAAACAGCTGACGGGCCTGTACTACAAAAGCCTCTGCCGAGTTCAGCGCCGACTTTGTGTCGGTCGCTGTGTCGGTTGCCGCCACAACCGCCGGCAGGCGGCCGACCGCCGTCCCCGAGGGATCGGCACCCGTCCCCGAGGCACCGGCCGCCGTCCCCGAGGGATCGGCCGCCGTCCCCGAGGGATCGGCCGCCGTCCCCGAGGGATCGGCCGCCGTCCCCGAGGGATCGGCCGCCGTCCCCGAGGGATCGGCCGCCGCCGAGGGATCGGCCGCCGTCCCCGAGGGATCGGCCGCCGTCCCCGAGGGATCGGCACCCGTCCCCCAGGGATCGGCCGCCGTCCCCGAGGGATCGGCCGCCGTCCCCGAGGGATCGGCCGCCGTCCCCGAGGGATCGGCCGCCGCCGAGGGATCGGCCGCCGTCCCCGAGGGATCGGCCGCCGTCCCCGAGGGATCGGCACCCGTCCCCGAGGGATCGGCCGCCGTCCCCGAGGGATCGGCCGCCGTCCCCGAGGGATCGGCCGCCGTCCCCGAGGGATCGGCCGCCGTCCCCGAGGGATCGGCACCCGTCCCCGAGGGATCGGCCGCCGTCCCCGAGGGATCGGCCGCCGTCCCCGAGGGATCGGCCGCCGTCCCCGAGGGATCGGCCGCCGCCGAGGGATCGGCCGCCGTCCCCGAGGGATCGGCCGCCGTCCCCGAGGGATCGGCCGCCGTCCCCGAGGGATCGGCCGCCGTCCCCGAGGGATCGGCCGCCGCCGAGGGATCGGCCGCCGTCCCCGAGGGATCGGCCGCCGTCCCCGAGGGATCGGCACCCGTCCCCGAGGGATCGGCCGCCGTCCCCGAGGGATCGGCCGCCGTCCCCGAGGGATCGGCCGCCGTCCCCGAGGGATCGGCCGCCGTCCCCGAGGGATCGGCCGCCGTCCCCGAGGGATCGGCACCCGTCCCCGAGGGATCGGCCGCCGTCCCCGAGGGATCGGCCGCCGTCCCCGAGGGATCGGCCGCCGCCGAGGGATCGGCCGCCGTCCCCGAGGGATCGGCACCCGTCCCCGAGGGATCGGCCGCCGTCCCCGAGGGATCGGCCGCCGTCCCCGAGGGATCGGCCGCCGTCCCCGAGGCACCGGCCGCCGCCGCTGGCAACTTTGTGTCGGTCGCTGCGACGGCTGCCACTACACTTGCCAGAACGAGACCGGTTTTCACTGCCGGGGAGTCAGCCCTGCTCACCGTCTTCGATCTGGTCGCCCTACCGGTCACCGCCGGAGACAGATTGACCGCCGGCTTCGAGGTGGTCGTCGTCGCCACCGCCGCCTGCTCGGTCGCGCTCGCAGGGGAGGAACCTGTCACTACCGGAACCGCGGGGGCCGCGCTTGACACTGTTTGCGACTCTTGCAGCAGCGTGAGCACTCTGGCCAGGTTGGATCCGCTGACCTGCCGCAGGTGATCCTCGTTGGCAGGCGCCAAGGGTCCTCGCGGACGTTTCGTTCGCAGCCAAGCCAGCAGCAGCGGCCGCAGAGCCTTCGCCGCAGTCTTAGCCTCTCCCTTGAAGGGATGAGAAAACACCTTCTCCAAGTCCTTGGGAACCTTTGCGGGGGGCACCTTGGCATCCTTGAGAGCCTCCCGGAGGGACTCGGCGTCGGCATCTGTGTAGGTGGGGGGGGGCGGCATCTGACACAGGCACGGCCGGGGCGACCTCTTCGTCCGGTGACTCTGCAAAGCCTAGGCAACTGCCGAGTGACTCTGCAAAGCCTAGTGCTCCTGTATACTTACTCGTCTGCCACGGCGCGACAAAAGCTGAAGGCGAGGATCCGCGCCTGCCAGAAACTTAAGTCCTGCACTCTATCTATCGCGGCGGCAGACCTGCTTGAGCAGAAGCGTCTGCCTTGTTGGCCTGGCCTCCGGAGACTGCGGATCTACGTCATCGAGGAGGAAGGAGCCGGAGGGGGGGCCTCCAGTCAACTGCGGCTGTTGGACTTGTTGCAAGGCTGGTGTCAGGTGGGCGGGCTAGAAGAATTAGCCATCCACCTGGCGAGATCTTTGCGGCGCTGCGAGCTCGTGGCCGACGCAGCAGTGTGGGCACAAATGAAGAGCCTGACACGCTTGACGCTAGGGGGCTTTGGCAGTCTTTCCGACGCTCCTACACCGCCGAAGCTATCGAGCCTGCGGCTGGTACGCCTTGGTCGGCTGGGCTACGAGCTGCAGCGGCAGCTGTTTGCGCCCACGAGAGAAAGTAAGCTGGAGAAGCTCGACGTCGACGAGGGTCTTTGGCTGACCGAAAGCCTCGTCCAGCGTCGCCTAGCCGCGCTGCCGGGACTACAAAGGCTCCGCCTGTGCAAGCGCACTCACGGCGAGTCCGATGAGTGGATCACGTCGCTGGCCACCCTCAATGCTCGTAGGGAGCGGAAGAAGCTTCCCTCGGCGGTGGTGCTCGAATTCAACAAGAGCAGGCTTTCCGGGCCGCAGCTACAAGAGTTGCTAGACAGCAAGACCCCCGTGTGGTTTACGAGAACAGCTTCTTCAGCTTGCGACTGTAAGCGGTCCATGTGGTTCGGCGGGCCCAGAAGCCTGTGCACCCCTCTGGCCGAGGCCAAGGAAGCAAACATGAAGGTGTTGCTGGCCGTGTTTGGGGTTGGCACACTCGAAGAACGAAGGATGCGAGAGCTGGGAGACCGGGAAGCCACTAAGCAGCAACGACTAGAGTACCTGGGGCACCTAGACGAGTTCAAGTGGGACACTGAGTTAGCCATCCCCGCTGACGTCACGCTCACGTTCGATAGCACCAACATTTTCGCCTTGGACGACGAGGACGAGAGCTGGGTCAAGGTGCCTTGGTCGCAGCTGGCGTGCCACTCGCGGTGGTCCTTTTTCTCGCGTAACTTTGACCGGAACTGCCGCTTGCTCCTCGACGTGGCACACCGCCGGCCCGACGGAAGTCCCCCCCTCGCTTCGGTGCGAATAAACTGCATCGGCGAGGCCTCAACCCAGGAGGAGCTGGCGCGGCTATCCTCGCTGCGAATCCGTAGCTTGCACCTAGACTACGGCTACGACGACGCCCCTGCCTGGCGGTGGTACCAAGCGCCCCCGAGCGTGGAGGAACTGACACTCTCGGACCTAGACTGGAAGAAATATCCAGATCAGCCAGCAGAAGTCGACAAAGCTGCACTGCCACGGCCAAGCAGGCTGGTGCTGGAGGACTGCCAAGCTCCCCCCCGGCGGCTGCTCCTGCAGCTCCCGGCGGGCGGCGCACTGACGCTGAGTGCGTGCGGCGGGCTACCCTCCTGGGACCAAAGGTTCGAGCCGTTGTCGGAGCTGTGCCTCGCCGGCGGGGAAACCGAGTCCCTGTGTGAATTTGCGGAGAGAGCGCTCGCCTGCTCTCGTCAAACCCTGCAGATGTTCAAGTTCGAGGTTACTGGCTGGCCAAGGACTGAGGCCCAGGCCCGGCAAGAGCAGCAACGGGTGGCAAGACTGTACGCGGGGGTCGGGCTCTGCCGAGAGCTGACCCAGCTCCGGCTGACGGCTTGGTAGGCCTAGCCTGCTCGAGGGTGGTGCTCATGGCTGGCCCGCTCTGAAGAAGCTTGAGAAGCTTGAGGTCTTGTCTTTGGCGACGCGGGGTCCAGAGCTGGTGCAGCTGTCCGACTTTTTGTGTGTGTTCATCCCGCCAGGATCAACCACTCTGCGGGAGGTAGCCTTAAGCGCCACCGGTGTTACCGCTCAGTCAAGATACCGGCGCGTAGAGGTGTCGACGACCGCTTGGGCACGCCTGGCGACGGTGGAGAAGCTCAGCCTCGCTGGCTTCGACGTGGTCAAGGGAGCGATACCGTGGATGCGAGCACTAACCCACCTGACGATAAACTATACCTACCTCTCGTATCGCCAGCTGCGGGCACTGCTCCGGCCACCTTTGCAAGAGCTAGACGTGACGCTGGGCACAAGCAGAGAGGCTAGCTGGTTCGACGGGATCGTCCTGGTGGAGCTGGTGGCGGAGGTCAAGAGCCTGAGGAAATTATCTTTGTGCTGGAGAAACCGGACCCCGAGTGGTACCGGCTCCTGGCGGACTTCGACCGGGCTAGAAAAGAGCGGGGCTTGGTTCCGGTAGACATTTACTGGTACTACGAGCCGGATACAACGGACGAGCAGGCGCTGGCCCGGCAAAGGGAGGCGCTGGCACTACAGACCGCGGAGCTGGGGGAGAGGTTCCACCCGGTCGAGCTGTTCCCCAAGTAGTTAAATGTCCAGGCGCTTTCTTCAAGTCAATCCCGGGCGCCCCGGCGAATTTCCCCCCTCCAGGACCGGTAAGCCAGCAGCAGAGACAGGCAAACTTTGTTTTAATTTTAGGCACACGGCGACGGCCCTGACTTGCCTAGATCGGCACCACCAGGGTCTGGATGTCCCGCCGGCAGAAGGGACATTCACGCATTCCTGCCGCACACTCGCCACACGCGCGGGCGTGGCCGCAGGGGACGAACACGACCAGGGGCCGGGGGCCCTCTTCGCAAATGTCACAGGTCCGAGCCCGTGGGGGCTCTTGCTGCTCGGCGGCCTGCCGCAGCCGCTGTAGGGTGGCCTGCGCGGCCGCGACGTCGGCGGCCAGCCCGAGCCGTGCCCTCCGCAGGCCCTTGAGGGCGCCGAGCAAGTCCGCCTGTTCGGCCCGGAGCTCTTGGCCACGGCGGCTAAGTGTCTCGTGCTGGGAGGTCAGCCTGTCCACCTCGGACTGTAGTCTCTTCTGTTCGCGGGCCAGCCTCTTGTTGCAGGTGCGCAGCCTTTTGCCCCTCTCCAGCACGGATTGCAAGGGGCTGGGGGCGCGGCCGGCCGGTGCCCGGTCGGGTGCCGGTGCCGTCTCGCGCTGCGCCGGGGCCCCGTCCGTTCCGCGGGAGCCGTGGGGCCAGGCCTGTCCGGCGCCTGCCTCCAGCAGCGCGCCCAGGGCCGGGCCCGGCGGATTCTCCCCCCCGGGCAGGGACGGCGCGAGGTAGGGCTGGTCACGGCGCAGCAGCGAGCCCAGCGGTTTGGAGGACGCTGCGGCCCCCGGCACGGCGGGCGGCTCGTCGCGCTGGGGCTCGTCGCGCTGAGGCTCGGCCGGGGGCTCTTGGACGATGAGCCGGGCGGCGCGTTCGATGGTCCGCAACAGGTCCACGGCCGAGGCCGGGCTGGGGAGCCCCCGGGCCCGTAGCCGGGCCTTGAGGCGCCACCACCGCACACCCATGCACTGCGCAGCGTAGGCGTTCTGCTCGCCGAGCCATTCGCACGCCGGGTCCGCGCCGTAGTGGGCGAGGACATCGAGCATCAGCCAAACCGCGGCAAAGTCCTCGCTCGCCATCTTCACGCGCGGGTATTCGGCGCACAAGCCCGTGCAGAGTACTTCGAGCACCGTCTGGCTCCGCAGTTCGAAGGGCAAGGGCGGCTGGTACACCGGGGTGCCCAGCCCCAGGAAAGTGTGCAAGAGCAAGGGGGACCTGAGCAGGACCGCCGCCACCGGCCAGACCAGGCTGCGAGAGTGCAGCAAAGCCCCGGCGTCCAGGAAGATCGGCCGAAAGTCCTCGGGCTGCGACTGGAGCAGCGCGGCTCGCAGGATGGCTATCACCCG
This sequence comes from Paulinella micropora, assembly GCA_019918135.1. Lineage (NCBI taxonomy): Eukaryota > Cercozoa > Imbricatea > Euglyphida > Paulinellidae > Paulinella > Paulinella micropora. The sequence continues at coordinate 187,259 of WBZZ01000241.1, forward strand.
GCGTGCGTCGGCCACGTTCGGCTCGGCCAGGGGCACGCGCAATTCATCCAGTATGTCCGCCAACAGCAGCTCCAAGGGGAACCTGGACGCGGCCCGCTTCCTGGCCGCGCCGCGCCGGGCCCGCAGGCCCGCCAGCAAGGAGCGCAGCGTGCGCTCCGAGGCAGACCTGGCCAGGGCCCTCGACCACAGCAGTGTCGCCACCGCCAGCAGCCGCAGCCAGGCCAGGGCGAACGCCATGGGCGACAGGCTGTTGAGCCTCACGCGCGCCAGCAGCCGGCCGCCCGAGGCGGCCAGCTCGGTGTCGGGGCCCTGGAGCAGTTCGAGGAAAACTTCGGGCGCCGCCTGTGCGCAGGCCATTCTCCCGAGCTCGGACGCCGGTGCCCCGTCGATGAAGCGTTCCACTTGCTGGCACACGGCCGGGTTGCACGGGCTCTGGACCACCGCCAGCCCCAGCTCCGTACCCAGTGCCACGGCGCCGTCCCACTCGGCCAGCTTTTCCTGGCTCCACTCGCGCAGCAGACCGATCGCGTCTTGCACCTTGGCGCGTGCTGCACGCAAGCAAAACAGCAGCGCTTCCTCTTCGCGCCGTGGGAGCAAGGTAGCGACCAGGGTCTTCCACACCTGCAGGCCACCGGTCTCGAGGCTGCCGCTGTGCAGGTAGTACTGGAGCTTGTGCGCCTGTGCCGGGGACCAACGCTCCTCCAGGACACCCTGCAAGAGGCTCTCCCAGCCCTGCTCGAGGGGTGTGGGCGCGGGCGGCGCGGCGTCGGCAGGGACGTTGGCGCCGGCGGCCGCGGTAGTAGGCTGGTGAAGGGGCAACATATTAAGGCAGGCTAGGCGCTGTACGAGGTTGGCCAGAACCGACTTTGTGCAACCACTTGATCCGGACGGCTACCGAACGGGGGGACGGCGCGCCCCCTCCCCTTGGCGCGCGCGGAGGGGGGAAAGCGCCCCCTAGCCCCCGGCACGCGCCGCCCCCATGCGCGCGCGCCAAGGGGGCGGGCACCCCCCGTGTGGGCCGAGGGCGCCCCCCCGGCGCGCGCCACAGTCCCTGTCACCCCGCGCCAGCACACGCGCCCGTGCCCCGTCCTGTCCGCCCACGCGCGCCACGCCCGCGAGCGTGGCGGGCCTCCGGGCGCGTGCGCGAGCGAGGGGAGGGGGGGCGCTGGCTGCTGGAGCGTGGGTCTGGCTCTGTTTCTTCCTCCCCCCCTCCTCCACTCCCAACGCCACGCCGGGGGAGGGGGCGGGAAAGGGGGCGGCCGCAGACGGGCCTGGCGGGGTGCCGCGCGGGCACGGCGTGCCCCGCACCCCCTCCCCGCCCCCGGGCGGCGGGGGGCTGGCCGCGGGCAGGCCGTGGCAGGAGTACGCAGAGGGGGGAGGGGGCGAGGGTGGAGCGCGGGCTGCCCCCCCTCCCAGGGGGGGGAAGGGAGGCGGACAACGTGGCTGAAAACTGACTGACAGAGAAGAAGAAGCTCGGGTCCTCCCCCCGGCCTAGTTGTTTCCTGTCCCCGGCGCTATGGAGAGCTTGCCCAGCCCCGTGGGCCAGCCGCCCGGCCGGCCGCCCACCCCCGCGACGACGGCGGCGGCCGCGGACGACGGCGACTCACTGCCCGTCGAGCTGCAGAAAGAGATCCTGTCTTTTCTGCCGGCCTGTAACCTTTTCACTTTGCTGCGCGTACGTGTCGGGGGCCTCTGGGGCCTGCGGGGCCAGCCCGTGCTGTGGCCGCGGCCGTTGGTGCTAGGCCACGCGCCCTCCCTGGGCACGCAGCAGCTACTACAAAGCCTGGGAGTCCGTGTCAGGCGCCTGTTCATCGGCAGCGTGGCCGAGTGGGAACGAGCGGGCGGTCTGCTGCCCTCCCTGGATGTGCGAGAGCTGGCGTTGCTGAGCGCACTGCACGCGAGCGGCCCCCCGGCGGCGGGGCCCCGCGGACCCCTGTGCTACCTGCGCGAGCTGCCGCCGGGCGGCCTGGGCGGGGCGCGCCTGCGCAGGCTGTACCTGGGCCGGGCCCCCCAGCTGCGTTCGCTGCACGGGCTGCACGTGCTGGCACCCCGCCTGGCCGAGCTGCAGCTGGAGCACTGCTCCTCCTTGCAAGATATCAGCAGCCTGGCCCTGCTGCCCGAGCTCCGCTGTGTCAGTCTCTCGCACATCAGACCAGCGTTCAGCCTAGGGTCGCTGCAGCGGTCGGCCGCCCGGCTCAGGACGCTCAGCCTCCGCCACTGCCCCTTGCTGTCCCAGGCGGAGGCGCTGGCGCGCTGGCCCGACCTAGAAGAGCTCGAGCTGGCCTCTTGCTCTAGCCTGCGGGGCCTGGGCTTCCTAGCCGGCCACCCCCGGCTCCGCCGGCTGGTGCTGCGCGGCCTGTGGACCCCGACCTCGGCTCGTTGCTGTCCACCCTGCCGCAGCTGGAATACATGCACGTCGAGAACTGTCCCGCCATAGCCACGTTAGACGCCGGTGAGCCCGGCCTGCCCCGGCTGCGGGTGCTGCGGGTCCTGGACTGCCCCTCCCTGCAGAGCCTGCGGCTCCCACACTGTGCGCCCGGCCTCGAGGTCCTGCACGTGCGCCTGGCGCCGCAGGCCGCCGACCCCCTGGGCCGGACGCCCTGGCCGCCGACCCCCTGGGCCGGACGCCCTGGCCGCGCCTGCCGGAGCTGCGCAACGTGGACCTAGGCGACCTCGAACCGCCGGGCCACAGCCTGGACTTCTTGGCCGGCGTGCCGCATCTGCACACGCTGCGGCTCCGCTACCCGGCCGCCGGCTGTGCGTCCCGCGACTGCCCGCTCACCCACGCCCCCGACCTGCGGCCGCTGGCGGCCTGCCGCGGGCTGCGCGTGCTGTCGCTGCTGCCGGCGCTGGGCTCGATCGAGCCCTCCGGCTCGGGCTGCTGCCCGAGCTACGGGAGCTCGAGCTGCGGGGGCTGGTTTACGCGCCCCTGGCCGCGCTCCTGTGCCTGCCGAACCTGCGGGCGCTGCGCCTGCAGACCACCCAGGTCACCCTGTCACTGGCCGCGCTAGCACCGCTGGCCGCGCTGGCCTCGCTGGACCTGTCCGGCTCGGGGGGGCTGGCCGTCCTCAAGGGCCTGGCTAGCCTGCGCCACCTGCGCCAGGTGCGCGTGAGTGGCTGCTTCTCCCTGTGCTTTATCGAGCGCCTAGACTTGCTGCAGGCCAGGGGCGTGGACTTGGTGGGCCTCCCCGACACCTACCCCTTCCGGCATATACCGGCGGCGGAGGCGCCCCGCCCGGGCGCGAGGGCCAAGCGGCGGCTCGCGGGGCACGACCCCTAGGCGGCAGCACGGCCCTCCCCGGCTCCTCTGCCCTGGTCATCTTTATTTGGATTAAAGGCAGGGGCTTTTTACTCACCAGGAACTAGAGCTCACTCACTCCCCCCGCTTCTGCCCCTCCCGCTCCAGGGGGGGGGCTGGTCCTCGCCGGAAGCGGCCTCCAGCCGTAACACCAACTCCCAGGCTACCGCGTCACGCCCGCCGCCGTCGCCCGCCCGCGGTGACCGCGCCTGGCGGGGCTGCCGGGCCGCGCCGAGATCCAGGCGTGCGTAAGCTAGGGCTAGCGCCACGAGGTCCACGTGCTGGAACCAGCGCCTCTCCAGTGCGAGGTCCGGCGGACCGGCCTCTGCGGGCCGGGGGGGCGCCTGCCCGGGCAGGCGCAGCCCCCAGAGCCAGAAGCTAGCGGCCCCCGTCGGACGCACGCCCAGCCCCGCCGCGCCGGGCGCCACCACGTCGCGCCCCGCCATGACGGGCCCGAAGAAGACCGCCTGCCCGTCGACCAGACAGAGCAGCTTGGTGTACCCGGCCGCGCGGCGCTGCTGCTCGACCACCTTGAACGGAAAATAGACGCGGCCGGCCACGCGCAGGGCGGGGAACGCCAGTGTGCGCTGGGGGTACGGCCTGTCCCGCGCCCAGGGTACGCAGCGGGCGCCGCCCGCCGCCGGTGCCGCACGAGCCGGCACGGTCCAAGCCCCGGACCCGAACAGCAAGTGCACGGCGCAAGTTTGCACTCCGCGGAGCCGCTGCCGCAGCCCAGCCAGTCCGTCCGCCGGCCGCGGGATGTCGCGGCACAGCACCTGCGCCCGCCCCGCGCCGGCTGGCTCCCACCCCCGTGAGAGCCAGAAGGTGTAGTCGTGCTGCGGCTCACGGCGCAGCACCAGGTAATCGGCGGGGGTCGTGCGGGCCAGGTACGCCAGCAACCCCGCCACGAAGGCGCTGCCGATCCCCTGGCGTCGTCGCCCCACGTCTACTTCACAGAGGTCCAGGCGCCAGCCGTCGGCTACCGAGAGCAGCGCGTACGCTAGCAGCTGCTCACCTTCTTCGTACACCAGCAACAGCCTCCCGGGCTCGGCTAGTGCGCTTGCCAGGAGGTTCCAGTTGTGCCTGAACCCGGTGTCTGCGTGGGTGCCCGTGTATTAATAACCACTCAGTCAGTCTCCTCAGTGTGACCAAACCATGTATTAACACATTTCCAATTCAATCCAGTGAATGCAATCCAATGCAATCCAATGCATATCCAATGCAATCCCATGCAATCCCATGCAATCCAATGCAATCCAATGCATATCCAATGCATATCCAATGCAATCCAATGCAATCCAATGCAATCCAATGCAATCCAATGCAATCCAATGCATTCCAATGCATATCCAATGCAATCCAATGCAATCCAATGCAATCCAATGCAATCCAATGCAATCCAATGCATATCCAATGCATATCCAATGCATATCCAATGCATATCCAATGCATATCCAATGCAATCCAATGCAATCCAATGCATATCCAATGCATATCCAATGCATATCCAATGCATTCCAATGCAATCCAATGCATATCCAATGCATATCCAATGCAATTCAATGCAATCCAATGCATATCCAATGCAATCCAATGCATTCCAATGCATATACACTGCATATCCAATGCATATCCAATGCATATCTAATGCATATCCAATGCATATCCAATGCATATCCAATGCATATCCAATGCAATCAAATGCATATCCAATGCAAATCCAATGCAATACAATGCATACTCTCATCCCAGATTTAAAAAAAAAACATAAAAGAGCTGCGCTCTCCCTTCCACTCACAACAGGAGAGAAAAGAGAGACAACACGCAAGCTCACATCCTCCCACAGAGAAAAGAGAGAGAGAGAGAGAGAGAGAGAGAGAGAGAAAGAAAGAAATAAAAAGAGCCATCCTTCCTCCCCTAACGCCTATGATTGCTGGTCGCTCCCTGCCTGTCAGCCTAACGTGCCCACCGGGTCCTTTCCTGCACCACTGACACAGGCCTCCTCCACAGCAGACCAGTTCAACCACCTGTGCATCTCACCCATCCAACCATGAGAGACAGGCAATACAAACAAACATACCATGGGTCAGAGTCAGAATCAAGCCCTGTCTGACTGGCATACTTCTCCTACGTTAGCCACCTGCCACCTCCCCTCATCCAATTATGAGACAGGGAGACGACAGACGCAGATCGGAAGAAAGAAGACCCAGGGGCCAATGTCAGTATACCGCTGACATGTTGACCTCCCAGGTGTCAAGGTCCAAGTTTCGAGATCAGGGTTCTTCCCTGTTTCTCCAAAACCCCCCTTAACACCTGTAGTTTCCCTTGCCCGAGACGACTGAAAGCACTCTCTATCTCACACGACCAGTACAGAGTACTGATAGTCGAGAATGTAATGCCCCCAACGATAGCTCGAAAAAAAGTCGGTAATACAACCAAACACAGTCCTCAAGAATGAGAATGATGTCTCGTTGTATTAGCTCAGTGAAGCCAAAAAGGAAAACGGCAACAGACCAGGAATAAAATGGCATCAGGTCCAATCCGGACAAATAATACTGAAAAACAAGCTGGTGCACCTGTCACCAGGAAAAGGTACTTTTTACCGGCTATCCGGGGGGTGATGCCTGCAGTACCCCCTCCAGATTTTATGACGGAAATAGCATTTTCGTCATACACCTTCTGATTTCTTTCTGCAAATAGTATGCGCTATGGAGTCATGCCACACAGCGCAACGACCCACGGATAGACGCTAAAAGACGATAAACTGATATATCCTCATACGGCACGTCAAAGCGGATTCTCTAGCCTTTCTTGTAAATTTTGAACTCCTTCCCCTCAATTTTTTTTCGGCAGTATGTCAAGAACAAACGTACTATTAATAAAAAAATACAAGCAACGTGGTGCTGTAGTACGATTCCCCCTTTGATCTCCTTCTTCTTCTTATCATTATCATTACTATTATTATTATTCACAGGGAGATCGTAAGTACATTGTCTTTTTTTAATGACATACCCTTGTATAAGGCTGATATCCTATGATATAGTATTAGGGGGCCAGTCCTAATAGCTATATCCGAAGTCGAGGTGTATGTACCCGACCCTGCGATATACCGACACAAGTAGAGATTGACCGTGCTCAGGTACGACAGTATATAATCTATCGTAAAAATAATTTAATGAAAGTTTCAGAGAACATTTCATTTTCGAGAACATCATCCCAGGACTCGGAAAGGGTCATACCCGGGAACACCATCGCTCAATACACTAGCAATCCCCGTATACGGTGTAGTATCATCGTTGATCGACCTTTCGCGCTCGTATGTTGCGATCGAATGCCAAGTTATATCACTGAGTCCTTTTAATATTCATGTTGATAACTGATGATGCATGATCAAATCATGATACGCCGTGGGCAATCAATCAGTTTATTTGAGACGCATAAAGAAAAATAGTTTCTTTGTCACTGCCTTCGTCGTCTGGCGCGGATTTCTTTGCCTGGTGGAGGACCACCAACAAAAGTCAGATCGAACTTTGACTGTTCGAGAATGTCCCAGATCTTATTAGGGATTCCGCCCAACGATAATTCAAAAGGGACATCAAGCACTCCTCTTGGCAGTGTCTGAATGGTCCACGCAGTGTAATCCTTGTCTCTGGGAGTAATTGTATCATCCTATATCTTGAGACTTTTTGCGTCTTTATATACTGGCAGATAATGTCTTGCCTTTGGATCCTCAACCGGGTCCATACTTCTCCAGAACTGGAGTATCGGTTGTACTATCTTTGCG
>WBZZ01000242.1:0-5000 GCA_019918135.1 Paulinella micropora
ATGCAGTAATTTTCTTATCCTGCTGCTCAATTTCTGAATAATTCTTGAGTGTCCTGCTGCTCAATTCCTGCAGGTGACTCAGTGTGACGATTTATGGGATAGTAACCATATGTAGTTAGCATGTAAATAAACGCAGTGAAATCGGGGCGCAAATCTGCGTTTAAACTCAGAAAATAGTTTTTTTTATTACTGTTTTTTTTATTTACTAATACAAGATATTGAACTATTCCCCACACAAAAATATCAATATTATGTTATGAATTGATTAAACACTGTATATTTAAAAAGAATACGTTCTGTTTCAGTATGGTTTTTTTAAAAAAGCACTAAGGCATACGTTAATAAAAATTACTGGAAACTAATGTGGGGAATAATTTAAGTTTCGATCTTTCTATCTATAGCTTTACTTTTTTTTTTTAAACCTTGTGGTTCGGAAGGAGATCAAAGCCCCTTTTTCAACTTTTTGAAAAAATATTCACGCCGGTCCGCAGGGACATACTAGGAAACGACAAGCCATTTCCCGTGATCCCACCACGTTTTTTTGACTTTGCTTTTTGTAATTTTCGCTCTCTCAACTCCAAATTCCAGGACATGTCTCCGAGCCCCTTCGTCAGTCGTTATGCCCAAGAAAAAGCAAAAAAAAAAAGGGATGGAGGAATAAAGTGAAGGGTCGTCAGCGTGGGCACCTCAGACACAGCAAAAAGACAAGCCAACCGTGTTGCCAATGCTGACAAATTAGCCAAAAGGATCAAGACTGAAGAGACAAGAAAGAAAGAAAGGAAGAGAAAGATGAAGAGAGTGAAGGAGATAGGGAGGAGGATGGAGAGACAGAGAGGGAGGAGAATGTAGATGTAGAGAAAGATAGATTAGGAGTGCCACAACACCATAGAATAGTCAACACATTCACATCACCAGACGGTAGACAGACATACACACAGCACAAGAGAGACCACAAAGACTACTTCACACTTGTAACACCAGAGGTTAGGAAAAAGAAAAACAAGAAAGGTAAGAGGCAAGAAAAGAAGACAGTTATACAGGAGCTTAGGTTTCAGGCAGAGACACACAGTAGGTTTAGAAATATAGAGGAGGAGGCGATGCAAGAGTTTGCTGCCGCATTTGACAAGTTTGTAGTGAGAGATGAACCCACAGACGAAGAAGTTAGGGCAACAGTAGACAAAGTGTTATTATATATGATGCAACATAACGCAAGTGAGAAGGAAGTAACAGATTTGTTAGCTGTTAGCAAACACCCACACATAAAAGGCAGCATGCTTAAGAATAGGAGAAGGAAAGAGTTAGAGCCAGCAGCGCGGGAGGCATATGCATTACAGCTCAGTAGTGATAACAAGTGTGTAACAGCACATTTAGGAAAGATTTTACAAAGTGTAGATAAGACTTACTTGCAGGATAGTGTAGATGAAGCTAAGCAGATAGACGAGCTAAGGATAGCTATAGCAGGCGATGGAGCTAAGGTAGGCAATTCACACAAAATAATAACGCTAGTTTTAAAGATGATGGTAGTAGACAAAGAGGGTGCTTTACTGGGCTTACTACCGTCCCCCACCTCCCCCGCGGGACTATTCACAATCGCACAGTGCAAGACACGTGAAAAGTATGACGATCTAGAACAGAGACTAATGCCGACTCTAAAGTCTATGGCAACCCTCAGACAAACGGGCTGGCATTGCCCATCTCAGGCAAGGACAATCAAAGTTCGATTCCTGCAAATAGGAGACATGTCCTGGAATTTAGAAATGTCTGGTCACAAGGACGCGGGAAGTACATACTTCTGTTTGTACTGCAAGTGTACCAAGCAAGAGCGCAGCAATCTTAGGAAAAGATGGGGCATAACTAGACATAGAAACGACGATGATATGGATGGAAGGAAGAAGGAGGAGTCTCTGTTTTGGTTTGTGGACGTGTGGAACATCATTCCGGACTTACTACACGTTATGCTACGCGTGCATGGTCGTTTTTTCGGTAAGCTGCTCAAGGAGATTATGGAGGAGGAAGTGCAGGTTTTTTTGCCCTTCGGCAAGAAAGAATGTCCATTGTTGCCAAGCAAAAAGGAGGACATTGTTGCCCGTCTGGAAGTTATTTTACACAATGCAGGCGTGTACGGTGTAAAAATCAAAGTAGTCAAGGGCAGCGATGGTGCTAACACCTACGAATTCAGTGGGCATGAAAGTGGCCAAGTGCTTCGGCGTCTCTTTGGACAAGTGCTGGAAGATAAAGTTGACTTTTCACCGCTTCTGCATTTAGGTAGGTGGGAGAGAATAAAGCAGTTTTGGAACGCATGGCATTGTCAGTGGTTGATACTCAACAATCCAGACACAATTTTTTCTTCGCAGCAAGCCTGGGAATGGCAGGAGTACACTATCACGGTGTTCAGACTGCTTACAGAGACGAGTGCACAACCAATGCACCCCAAAATGGAAACAGGTGTATGGGAAGTAAGGGGGAAAAAAGGACAGCAGCACCCCGAGGCCAAGGTGCGCGATGCAAAGACTAAGCTCCCTGTGCGGGACCCATTGATCGGGGGTGGGCAGAGGGATGTTTTATTCAAAGACGTTATGCGGGTCCCTACATACCTCAACAATTTCATTACCCCTTACATCCACTGGTTATGCTGTCACGCAAACGATTTCTTAGTTAGGCATGGTTCAATTTACTGGGCTTCTTGCCAATCGTTTGAACAAAGGAATAATCATAACGGACAGAATAATTTTCGTTCTAACAGCCGGCGTAGTAAGTTTTTGATGGAAATGCTTACCAAGCAATGCGTTGCCCGCCTGCTTGTAGAACAGGGAGTCGAGGTGCGGGAGAAGAATTTTGTGTGCTCGTGGTGCGAGCAGGCGTTTGTTCAACAAGGCCGCATGCTGCGCCACATGGAGCGCACTTGCATCAACGACCGCCGGGAGTCAGGCGAGACATGGGACTTCGTAGTCCAGCGTCCGGAAACAATCGTAGAGGGGTTAAATGATTAAATTCATGTGCTCTCCTTCTGAATTACATCAATACATTAATATTTGCTATTAATATCGTCCGGTCGTGCAGTATTAGTTATTAGTATATATTAACTTAATACTGTGACTTTTTTTACGAATGTGCGACCGCATGATGCACTATGAACAGTATGTTTCAATACCGGTTGTAAGCTTGTTTAACTTCACGCACATGCTGGACAAGCTGCTGGTAATATTATTTCATAAATCTAGTAAGTGTTGTGTGAGTATGTATAGTGAACAACTACATGCGTTGTTTTTATTACTATTTTTTTTTTTACGAATCTGTGACCGCATGATGCACTATGAACATTACGTTTCAATACCGGTTGTAAGCTTGTTCAACTTCACGCACATGCTGGACAAGCTGCTGGTAATATTATTTCATAAATATAGTAAGTGGTGTGTGAGTATGTATAACAACTACATGCATTGCAGTGTTTTCGATTAATACTGTGACTTTTTTCTTTACTAATCTGTGACCGCATGATGCACTATGAACATTACGTTTCAATACCGGTTGTAAGCTTGTTCAACTTCACGCACATGCTGGACAAGCTGCTGGTAATATTATTTCATAAATATAGTAAGTGGTGTGTAAGTATGTATAACAACTACATTGCATTGTTTTCGATCAATACTGTGACTTTTTTTTTACTCACCTGACCGTATTGTTCCACTTGACTACATGTTTCAAAACCGTTTTTATGCTGCAACAACTTAGACCACACGCTGAATAAGCTGCCGGTAATATTATTTTATTAATATACCAAGTACTGAGTAAGTATGTATAACAACTACACTATACGTTTATTACCGTTCACGCACTGCATATTATTCCTAGTCTGACTCTACGTCTGAACAATTAGCATTAGGAGTGGAAGGAGCAGGGGGGGTTGCAGGGCTGGGCGAGCGTGTTACTGCTAGTGGTGACAACCACTCTTTATTGTGATTAGGTGGTTCGGGTGTGTTGGGTTCGGTGGGGGGGAGGGGTGAGTGTGGGCTTGCAGGTGGGGGGGGGGGGGGGGGGGGGGGGAGTGGGGACTTGGGTGGAGCAGAGGCTGGCAGGGGAAGGAGGGGGATGTGGTGAGGCAGGCTGTGCAGCAGCAGCAGAAGAAGAAGATTCAGCACGAAGACGAGGAGCCACAAGTGGCTCGTCGTCATCGCTTGAGTCTTGTTCTTCTTCTGCTGCCTCGTCCCCCTGATGCCAATGCAGTTATGCTTAATATGCATGTCATGTGTGTGAATTTGCTCCCCTTGCTCTCTCTCGCATACGCCCTCACAAAATCTCTCACTGTCTGTGGTAAACTTCTCACCTCTCGCCTTGACACGCCTCCTCCCTTTTTCTTTGCATATGTAATATGCATAGCAAAAGGGAGGAGGATCCGATGACGATGAAGAGAGAAAGCTTCCTTCTCTTCTTCGTCATCGGACTCCCAAGGGGCATGTTTCCATACCCACTTGGGAGCCTTGTCAGGCTCATCTTCATGAACATTCACAAGGCGGGCAGGCATGAATGTGGAATCTGGTGTGAGCTCTCTCCCTACTGCCCCCTCCCAAACTACCATGACTTTGTCTGCCCGTTTCTCTGGTTTGCTATGCGGTCCCACGTACTTTGCTACCCTCCACCCCATCTGCCTCTACGCTCACAATGTAGTGTGTGTGTTGTGCCCCCTCTGGTTGGTCTTGTGCGATGTCTTCTGCTGTTTCTATCGGTCTGTCTATGCATATGTCTCTGTGTTCTGTTAGAACAAGTTTAACTCCATGTTTTGTGATGGTGTATGTGGGTGCTATCTCTCCTGGGTGCTGTGTCTCCCATTTTTTGTCTCTCTTTTTGTCATCTTTCTCGTCCCCTCATCAAACCTCAAATGTTGTGCTTTATTGTGTTTATTCCATCTATATGCCATAGATGCATCTGCTTTCAGTAACAAGTTACCGAAAGCAGATGCATCCAGGATATGGATGCCAAAGCGGTGGGGTGTGTTGTGAGTT
>WBZZ01000242.1:30000-42500 GCA_019918135.1 Paulinella micropora
TGTTGAGGTGGCTATTCCTTCGATGTAGCGTGTTTATATTTCTGGAAGACATGAAGCGGGAAGGATTCGCCGGTGATGAGAGGGCCTTTGAGACGCTTAAGAACGCTTTCCGGAAGTCGGCCTTTGTCTTTGTTGGTCTTATGAGAGCGCCACTCGATGTGTCGATGAACGACTTGATCGTTTGTTGTATCGAAGAGAAGGGGCTTCCAGTGGGCCAAGGGATTACCCCAGCGTTGGATAGTTGTTTGGTCCTTTGTGTTTTCGTAGATGGGACGGAAGAGAGGGTTCTTGTCCGAGGTCGTACCGAGCTGGTGAACTACGAGGTCGTTTTCCTCGTTCTCTGGGTCCTCGTCTAAAACGATGCCAAGTTTAACCTGATCGCGGTCAATAAATGCTATGACTTCGCCGATGGTGTAGTTGACTGAGTCGTCGTCGTGATCGTCTACTGCGACCGTGTTGAGCGGGGCGAGGCCGTCAGTGGGTGCAGTATACGGAGCGAGGTGTGAGCGGTCGATGCGTTTCAATACCTTGTTGGTCTTGAGATGGCGCAGCTTGAAGCAGTTTGAGCTGACCTGCTCAACGATGGTGTTGGGGCCGTCGAACTGAAAAACGGAGGAGGCTGGAATTCCTTGCTTGGAAGGCTTGGGGCGGTAGACGGAGACTGTGTCGTTTATAATTACTTTCCATTCCTTGACAGCCTTGCGGCGGCCTTTGTTCTTTTGAGCGACGGACCGGGCGCGGGTAACGGTGGTGTACGCGCTGACATAAGTTGTGACAGCGGTGCGGGCGCTGTTCAACAGTGCGATCTGTTCGGCCGACTGTATTGACAGTGTCGGTGATGCGTCGAGGGCGGCATTAACAATTTCCGGCGAGTCGAAGAAGTCCAACGTGCAGCGGGGCTTGCGGGCGAGCATTCCTTCAAAAGCAGTAGTGCCGGTTGCTGTAGAAACGTATGTGTTCTGAGCGAAGGAGAGAGAAGGGATGATGCTAGGCCAGTTGGTCTTTTCTGTCTTAGGGAGAGACTGGATAGCCGTGCGGATTGCTTTGTGGCGGCATTCAACGTAGCCGAGTTGATGATGCGAGTAGGGCGCGGTGGTGAGCCATTCGAGGCCGGCTACGCTGCAAAATCGTTTGGCCAACGTGCCAACGAAAGAACTATGATAATCGGAGAAGATGGACTCCGGAAAACCAAAGATGTAGGCCCATCAGTTGAGGATGAGTTCCACTGTTTCTGATGTGGAGACGCATGGGATAAATTGGAGAAATCCCGAGAAAAGATCGACGATGGTCAGTATGTACTGAAAGGTGATGCCGGGGATGCCGATGTGAACGTGGTCGAGGCCGATGCCCTGTCCTTGATGCGTCCATGTGAGCGATGAATATCGGCCATGGTTAAGGGTCAGGCGGGCGTGGACTAGTTGGCAAAAGTGGCAGTCACGGAGGGCGGCGAGGACGTCATTTTGCATGATATCCGTACTGTCTGTGCGGAACCAAATGTAGCGCTCCTTGATAAAGGGGACGAGTGTCGGCGCTTTGGCGTGGTTCTGCATGAGGTGGGCGTAATTGATGAGGGGACAGCGTAGCTCTTCTGGAACATAAACCTTGACTGAAGATTGATCGGGGTCAACGGTGACTGCGATACCTTGTCGGAGGATTAGTTCGGCTGAGCCGGCGGAGACAGAGATGACGTCTTCTGTCCAGAGAGGGGCCGTGAAACTGTCCTGTTGTTGTGCGTTGATGATTTGCTGGCGTGTAATGCGCTGTGCATGCGATGTAGCAACGAGAGGATAGATATAGTGTTGCTCCATTCCGAGTCCATGTACGAGCCAGACGAGGTTGTCGTCAAGGAATAAAATCTTGCGGCATTGCTCGACCATCGTCTGTGGAAGAGTTTCATCGGGGACGCAATGAACCAAGTCTTGAGGCATAAGCAGAGCGAAGGGCTTGCGGAGAGCAAACATATCGCGGGCAACCATCGGGGAGCGTTCAGCAGAGGGAATGACAATGGCCAGGTCCCATGGGGCTTGAATGCCACCTAGAGTGGGGCCGCCGCAGAGGATCCGGCAAGATAAGGACTTGAGACGGGTATCCAGGGCCGCGTGCGTGCCTTCAACTGCTAACCAAAGGGTAGAGCCTGCTCGGGGTGCCGGAATGGTGGATAAGAGCCTGGAGAGTCGCCTCGGCTTCGCCAATCAGGGTGGGCTGGCCGGGGGCGATGCAAGGGACACGTGAGAGACCGTCGGGGAGTTGGTTTTGCTTACCTGGTAGGTATTCGACTTTGAACCGAATCGTCTGAAGGTGCTCCAAAACCCAGTTGACGACCATGGGGCTGCGAGCGTGCCATAGCCACAAAAGGGGACGGTGATTTGTCACGATGGTGAGTTCGTGGTCGCTGGCATCGATGTAGTAGCGGCACTGTTGAATACAGTAGATGACGCCGTAGGCTTCACGAACGTAGGTCGCCCATCGTGTTTGCGTGTCTGTAAGCTTCTGGGAGAAGTACGCCAGCGCTGGGGCCAGCTCGCCCTGGGCGCGGTTCCGCCGGGGTACGCACCCCCTGGTGGCCGCCGAGGTGGAGCCGCACGAGCTGCTGCGTTACCACGCGCCGCGCTTCGTGGGCGGCCTGGCCGTCGCGGCCGTGGTCGGGCCGGGCGTGAGCGCCAGCTACGACCTGGGCTGGCAGGGCGCCGCCGAGTACCTGCACGCGGACCCGCTGCCGCTGTGCAGGCCGGACGTGCTGGGCCCGCGCCAGCCCTGCGCCCGCCTGGCCCCGGACCGCGCCGCCTCCTGGTTCGGCTATCTGGCCTGGCGCCAGTGGGTGCTGCTCGAGGCCTTTACGCACTGCGAGGCGCGCCTCGCCCCCGGCCAGCCCTTCTGCGACCGCCTGGACCTGCCGCTGTGGCGCACGGAGCCCGTGCTCGCGCTCGGCGCCTCGCACGCCTGCGCCGTGCCCCTGTGCCCGCTGCCGCTGGCCCCGTGCCCGCCGCCTGGTGGGCGGGCTCGGCCGCGCCCGACGTGCCCGAGGCCGCCCTGCGCCGCGACACGACCCAGACCCCCTGCGGCTGGAGCCGGGGGGTGTGCCTGGCCGGCCCGGGCCGCTGCGAGTGCGACCCGTACTTCCAGACCCGGCCCAACACCGAGGTCGTGAACCTGGTGTACTCCGCCGACGGCCGCGCCCGCGTGCCGCGCTCGTTGCGCGAGGACGCGTGCGGCGTCGACGTGCGCCAGACCTGTTACAGCGACGCGCTCGGCGCCGACACGGCCTGCAACCACCCCCACGGCGAGTGCGTGCTCGCCTTCGCCGCGGGCCAGGAGCGCACCACCCGGTGCCGCTGCGGCGGCTACGCCAGCACCGACGACGGCCGCCCGTGCTTCGAGCTGGAGGAAGACGACCCCGACTATTGCACGGCGTTGCCCGCCCAGGGCTTCGTGGACAACGGCTACACCAGCTACCCGGGCGGCTACCCCGCCTCCTGCACCGTCCCGCCCCCGGGCTGCTACTACGCCGCCGAGGGCCGGGCCTGCCAGCGCGCCAGCGCCCGCGCCGCCGACCGCCGCGAGTGCTTCAGCTGCGTCCTGCCCCGCCTCAACCTGCGCAGCACGGCCGGCCAGGCCACGGGCCAGTGCCAGGCCCCGGCAGCGGGCGGGCCGCCCCGCTGCGCCTGCGAGCCGGGCTTCTTCGGCGCCTATTGCGAGTACGTCACGGTCGACGAAGGCTGCTTCAGCTCGCGGCTCGTGCGCGAGGGGCGCAGCGACTGTGCCTGGAACTGGTACCTGGGCCAGTGGGAAAAGCTCGGCGAGTCCAACATCGACGCCGACCTGCTCGTCCCCGGCTCGCGCCTCTTCCCGCAACGCCAGTGCGCCCTGCCGGCCTGCTCCGGCCGCGGCTACTGCGTGCAGGAGCGGGCTTTCCCTGACCTCGCGCACGACTTCGACGCCCTGCCGCCCCTCGGCGGCTTCAGCTACCGGGTGTACCCGTCGCAGCTGCCCGGCTACGTCGACAACTACCGCGCCGAGGCGGAGGCCAACCGCACCAGGTACGCGCGCTCGCTGGCGCAGCGCTGCGTGTGCGAGCCCGGCCGCGGCGGCCGTTTCTGCGAGCGCCGGCCGTGCGCGCCGGCCTGCCACGAGTCGGCGGCGTGCCTCGAGGACGTCGGCGGGCCGTCCTTCTGCGTCTGCCCCCGGGACGGCCTGGGCGTGTGCCTGCGGGCCGAGAACAGCACCTGCCGCTGTTACAGCGAACGCCACCCGGAGCTGGCCGAGCGCGCGAGAACGTGCGGGGCCAGCACGCGCAGCCGGCTGGTGCGGAGCCAGGCCGGCGCCTGGCGCTGTGAGTGCCTGGCCGGGTTCGAGTACGCCGCGCCCGCCGACGGCTGTGTCCCGCTGCCCGCCGGCCCGGCCCCCAGCCCGACCCGGCCCGGCCCGACGCCCGGCCCGGCCGGCGGCAGTGCCAGCGGCAGCGCCAGCCCGCCGCCGGGGCCGGGCGCCACCCCTAGCCCCTGCGGCGGCCCGGCCCCGCTGGCGGGCTGGCAGCTCCTGCTGCCCAGGCACCTGTGGCCCAGCGCCTCGCCCGCCGCGTGCCAGGCCTGAGGCGCCCGGTCCCGCACCAGCCGGAGGAGGAGGCCGCGGGGGCGAGCGGACAGGGCCTGCTCTTGCCCTCCCCCTGACCCACCACCGGCGGGGGAAGGAAGAGGCGGGGAAGGGAGGGGAGAAAGAAGGCGTAGCTCACCACACTCGGCGGCGCTAGCAAAGTAGCAAACCTTCGACGGGGGGGGCCCCGCGATCCCTCTTTCTTCTCCCTGGCAGGATTAAAGGAGCTCGCAACCTCGCAGAAGAATGTCAAGCCCGGGCAGCAAGCAGGCCTGCGGCCGATGTGAGATTAAGTCTCTGCTGGCCAAGCACCAAGGCACGTACACTGCCACGGGAATCGTATCTATAGTCTTGGCAGAAAAGAAAGACTCGACGCGCGTAGTTCTGATCGGAGAGCACCATGTTGACCACGACAAAGTGTTTACAGGCGCACCAAAGGCCGAGTTCGCCGAGTTGCTAAAAGCGTTGGTGAAATGGTCCCGACGGAGCCTTACTAAGCAGTGGACGTTGATCTACGAACAGTCGGATGCCAACATACAGTTGCCACCGGAGACAATTGATCCACCGGAGACAATTAATCAATCAAGCACCGAGTTCACCAAGGGTGCCCGACGCACTCCAGGCTGCTACTGTAGTCTGGAAGCCCGCGTTAGAAAATGGGACAGATTGTCGTCGGCGGGCCTGCAGTTAGCAAGGGGCTTCGCTAGAGAAGAGAAGGCGGGCTTGTTACCTTGTGACGCTCGGTACCTTTCCAAGGCGTACCAAATCACGGGCGTCACTGAGTTTATCTGCTTCCACAGCTTCGGCAATCTGCCGTTTGGATTGGGAACCCCTACCCCAAGGCAAGAATCCCTGGAGATACTCTCGTCCTGGGAGAAATGGACAGGAGGCATTGATCTCCGACAGTCGCATAAAGACGGGACAACCACAGCGGTGGTCGAACGCAACGAGTTCAGACATTCTCTAGAGGCCTGGACCGAGGCCTTGCGAAAGATCAAGGAAGAAGAACGAGCTCACCTGCTGTCGGGCCTGCACAAAGCCGCGGCAGACCTGAGGCAAGAAGCGGAGAAAGCGGATGGCCCTGGAGACTACATTTTGTACATCAAGGTGCGCAGTTTGGTCCTGGAGCTCTATGCCGCGGCGTCCGTGCTGCGGTGCGAGCAACCCGCGCTCGTCTATACGGGTGGTGGACACACTGGGTCCATCGTCAAGCTGTTGGAATCGAGTGGTTTGCTAACTGTTATCGACACGCTGCCAGTCCAGCGCCAAGAATGAGTGTCCGGGTGTGTCAGGGTGAGCCACGAGTGAGCCACGAGTGGTCGCGCGGGAGGCCAGCTGTCGGCCGCGGGCCCGGCGTGCCAGTGTCCACCAGTCGTGGTCGGCCCGACCCCGAGGCTTGGCAGCTCTTATTAAACCCAGTCAATTTGCGCCGTGGTGCTACACTTGGGTACAGAATTTTTTAATAAACCCTGGGCAGGGCCGTGCCGGCACTAGGCGGCGAGTTCGGTGATGGTCACCAAGGTCTGTCGGCCGGGGGCCGTCATGTAGTTGTTGGCGCCCTGCGTGGTGCCGTTCACCTGCAGCCACACGCACCACCCGGCCTGCACATCGAGTACGCCCGCGAGACTGAGCGAAGCGCCGTCCCCCCAGGCGGTGGCGCCGTCCCCGCGAGCACTCGCGGCTAGCCAGCCCGGCCCCTGGTAGAACGCGGGGTCAGGCGGGCCGGCCCAGTCCGAGATACCAAAGCCCGCCTCAAACGCGAAGCCGCCCGGGTTGACGGGGTTCCGCAGCGCCAGCTGCGCCGTCAGTAGCCAGCGCCTGGTTGTCCCCCACGCGTTGCACCACCTCGTGTAATTGCCCGCCGACCAAGTAGAGTAGGTGATGCGCCCCGCGGTCGGGGCCACGAGCGGCGTGTCACTGACGAGCACCCCAGCCGCCACGCCGGGCGTGAAGGTTTGGACAGCCGTGGACCCCCACTGGCCGGCAGTGAAGGTGACCGCGTCGATAGCCCCCGCGCTGTCGAGCTGCAGCAGCCGCGCCTGTGGGGGCAGCGACGAAGGCAGCAGCAGGTTGACGCCGCCGCGGCTCGCGATCGTGCTCGAACCCACGCGCAGCAGCTGCTGGGTCTGCGCGATAGCGTAGTCGACGTACGCCCTGTTGACGACGCGCGTGGGCTCGGACGGCCACGCTATTTCGTCCCAATCAAAACGCACTTGCTTGATCAGACAAGGGTGCTTCAGCGTCGGAAATCCAGTCAAGACCGCGTTAGTGACGAAAATAGTCGGCACGAGCAACTCCACGTATTGAGCGGTGGCCGCGGTGGCGGGCTGCAGTTCATACCAGTACTCCGCGTTGCCAACCCACGTGTACACGCTATCCTGTGCATGCCACACACTCCAGTCGACGCCATTGGGTGACGTGGCGGCGTACCAAGTGGTGGGCGCACCGTAAAAAGCCGGACTCGTACCCTGATTTCTAACTTCTGCTTTGAGGTAGTAACGCCGAAGCAGTACGGTCCGTCCAAAGTCGAGGCGGAGCCACTCGCCGGTGTAGTTGGTGCCAGAGTACAGCCTCGTGGCGTTGGACAAGTAGGCCAGTGACCTGTTCCAGACTAGTGCCGAGGACCAGTAGTTTTCAATCGGGGCGCCCGTCACGACGTGCCACGTGGTGCCGAAAGCCCCGAACGCGTCTCCCTCCCGCGTAGCCTTGCCCGTGAAGGTGGTGCCGGTAGTGACAGTCGCAGAGGACGCGGACGCGACGAGCGGGGCGGGGGCCGTGTTGTTGGTCATGTTCAGGCTCTCGTTCACAAACACCGTCTGGTTCGGCAGGGAGGCCGGGAGCGGCAGGCTGTGCGCGTCCAGGGCATTGACGTGGGCCAGCAGTGCGGCCACGGTGGCGGCGCCCAGCTGGGCCGCCGTCACTTGGTGCGGGTTGTTGTAGTCGGCCAGGTGCGTCGGGCACACGCTCTGGCAGTCGGGCGGCGGTGGAGTGTGCGCGCTCAGGTTGTCGACGTGGGCCAGCAGCGCCCCCACGGTGGCGGCGCCCAGCTGGGCCGCGGACACTTGGTGCGGGTTGTTGTAGTCGGCCAAGTGCGCCGGGCACACGCTCTGGCAGTCGGGAAGGTACGGGCACAGCGCGCTGCACCGGAGCGCCAGCAGCAGCAGCCACCAGGGCCACCAGGCTAAGCTCGCTGGTGGCATGGCTAGTGCTTGGTCGGGGTGTGCTGACCCTGGCCACTAAATTTTTTGTGGCTTTTCTGCTAAGGGCGGCTCGCGACGCGCACAGCCAGACCAGACAAGTGCAGTGCGCCGCGTGCACGGGGGCCTGTGTCGTGCTAGCCTCGGCGCTAGAGGTGTGCCCGCAGTGCCGGCGAGCGGAGCTGTACCTCTGCCCGCACAAGGGGTGCTTTGCCGACGTGTGCTTCGAGTGTGGCCTGCTGACACGGCCGCACGTCTGCCTCTCGAAATGCCTCACCGGGTGTATAGCCGGGCCGCCGGGCCCGGCGCGGCGCTGGCAGGGTTGGCGAGGAGCGCCCCGGCCCGCGCCGCCGACCGCGCCACCAACCGCGCCGCCGGCCGGGGCGCCCGGCCTGCCCTGGTGGGTCCGCCAGGGCCCCGCGCGAGACAAGACCAGCTACCCAGAGACGCGCTCCGCGCAGCTGCGACCTGCTAGCGCGGCCCCCTAGCGCTCGTGCACACTCGCGAGCCGAGACTCCGCCCCCGGCGCGGGGAGGAAGGAGCCGACGCCCCCCCCCCCCCCCCCCCCCCCCCCCAGTACCCTGGAGCGCACACCGTGCCCCCCCTGACTCACACCCAAGTTAGTAGTACTCCCCCCCCCCCCCCCCCCCTAACTCACACCGAGGTTAGCGTGCCTCTACCCCCTACGCTCACACCGAGGTTAGCGTGCCTCTACCCCCTACGTTCACACCGAGGTTAGCGTGCCTCTACCCCCTACGCTCACACCGAGGTTAGCGTGCCTCTACCCCCTACGCTCACACCGAGCTTAGTGTGCCTCCACCCCCTACGCTCACACCGAGGTTAGTAGTACCTCTACCCCTACGCTCACACCCAAGTTAGTGGTACCCCTCCCCTATGCTCACGCCAAAGTTAGTGGTACACCCTCCCCTACGCTCACACCAAATTTGGTGGTACACCCTCCCCTACGCTCACACCAAATTTGGTGGTACCTCCACCCCCCTGAATCACACCCAGGTTAATGGTACCCCCCCCCCCCCCCCCCCCCCCCCCCCCCCCCCCCCTAACTCACACCGAGGTTAGCATGCACCCCCCCCTTCCCCCCTCCACTCACTCACACAGAGGAAGGGAAGCGGCCCCTTTCCACGCGGCGCTCTGGACCTCCTGCCCGTGCCCGGCCTCGGTCCAGAGAAGAGGCCGCCTCTGCCTGTCAGGCCTGCACTGCATTCTAGCCTAAATCCCTAGCGATGCTTGCTCGAGACGCCTCCGGCCGGCAACCCCGACGGTACTGACTCTCTGTCCCTCCCTTGCTCTTTCTCTGTCTCTCACTCCCCTCTCTCCGCTCCTCCGCCCCCTCTCTTCTCTATCCCCCCTCCCTCTCCCTGCTTCCCCCCATCTGCCCCTGTGACCCGGTGCGTCCGCCCAAGGCGCTAAACAGCTGCCAGCAACGCCAGCCGGCCATGTCGCGTCCGTGCGCGGTATGTGGCAAAGAAGAAGACAAGCAGAGGCCATCGTCTCTGCCGGGGGACACAGTGAGGCGAGAGTTCGGCGCAGCGGGGGAGACGGTGATGCGAGAGCTCGGTACAGAGCTCGTGTCTTTTGTGGGGAACGCTACCCCACTGGCGAGTCTCAACCAGGGCCTGTCGAGCCTGTCCTACTCGGAAGAGGACATGGCTTGGGCCACACTGCTTGGCCAAGGCGACCGTTACTTAAATAAACTGGATTGTAAAGATGGCGCACCAGCGGACCTACGCCAACTACTAAAGCAAGGTCGTGTGGAGCCCGAAGGGAAATCACCTGCGGACGCGGCACGCCAACTACTACAGCGAGGTCGTGTGGAGCCCAAAGGGAAATCACCTCTGGACACGGCACGCCGAGACTGGGCGCACCTGCACATTCCGTCCCGCCTTTGCTTGCGATTCAGCGACCGGGATATACCAGCGGGTGACGACGGAAGGGGTAACCCTCCTAACCTGCTTTCCCTCCAAGCCATTGAAGTTCCCCAAACAAGGAAAGAGAGATTTCAGACCATACTAATGCGACCTAACCCTAACCCTAACCCTAACCCTAACCCTAACCCTAACTTCCAGACCATACTAATGAGACCATACTAATGAGACCATACTGCAGCTGCCCTTCCTTTCCCTTTTGCATTTTGGCCTTTTTATTTTTGCTTTTTGCATTTTTATATCAAGAATTGCTGAAATGTCTTACGTAACGGTCGCCGTTCCGTGGGAAACGGATACGGTTGTTGCCAGGTAGCCGCAAAAACAGACCGAAAGAAACTGTTTCTGAGCCCGTCTTTTTGTGCACAATCTCACCCCAACCTTTTTTGTTTTTGCAGCCAATGACCCAAGTGACAAGTCAACTTCCCACCCAGTCGCGTGTGGAGCTCCTGAGGAAATCTGGCATGTCTACTGGAAAGTTACGTGACGAGCTATACTGCATCGAGCGCAAGATCCAGACTGGCCGCAATAACTTGTTCAAAAAGAAAGAAATGTTGGAGACTGTTCTGAAAGCTGGTAAAGCAGGAAGAGGAGGCCCTCATATCTATACTGATCCCAAGGTATGCACCACTAACTTTCTAGCAGTGCAGCGTTTCCTGTTATTGTCCTTCGACTTCTAATGTATATTTGTTGCCTTGTATGTTGCAGACAAAAACTACAATTCACTGTGTCAGAAAAGAGGAAAAAGATGCTCGCGGGAACGTGTACACCGCATGGCTGAAGGTTGAGAACGATTGTAGCCTGTTTCAAGACCACTGGGTTGTCGTCGTGGACAAGCTACAACTGGAAAAGGCGGAAGAAAGGGAGAGCAAGAAACGCGAAATCTTGTCCCGTGCTGATCCTGTACGCTACAGTGCCGCCATGAAGGAGAAAGTGCAACATTTTTTACATCTCAAGGTGGGAGAAGAGAACGTTGAGTCTGCCTAGCGCGGCGACCACTCCAAACTCGTCGTCAACGACAAGGAAGGGAGGGAGTTGTTCACTTCAGCGGCGAAGGCCAGACGGGCAGAGCTTGATCAACAAGGACACCAACGCTTCAAACATTGGCTGCCTACACTATGCTCACCAACCAAGCAAGTGATAATTGCGATCTGCAGACGCCCACCAAGAAGCAAAAAGCTATGATGCAGCAGCCAGCAGCACCATCCAAGACTCCCAAGACTTCAGCCGTGGACCAGGTGAAGAAGCGCACGGTGATCTGGGTGGATTCGGACTCCGACAGCCAGTGTACTTGGGGATTCTCAGAGGATGAGAATGAAGAACGTTATCACGTCCTTGCATCGCGCTCGGGCAATGGCAAGAAAGAAAAGAAGGAGACTCAGCCGGTGGCTATCATCAAAATGGAGACTCAGTCGCGTTCCAGCAAGATGGAAAAGGAAGATTATGAAACAGCAACTGTTACTCAACAAACGCCTGCTCTCATCAAGAAGGAGACAGACCACACGGATTCTCGACCGGCCGCAGGGGTGGTGGTCAAGAAGGAACCTCAACTTGATCATGATTCAGAGGATAGCTATAGTCGACCCGCAATTGCACCTGGTCCCTTCTTTCCTTTCGATGAACACCTCATGTTGAGGAATTTGATGGAGAACCCAACAAAGCTAAAGCACACCAACTTCTTCTTGCAAGAGAGGGACATGCCAGCGCTTGGCTTCATGTTAGCTTTGAATATGTCTGCATATCCTAACTGGACGCTGCCAGCATACCTGGGCGGCAAGACGGTGGAAGTTTGTAGTAGTTCACTCTGATCCAAAACAAGTGGTAACTAGATCCAAGATCGTCGTCCACATCTATGGAATAACAGACTTGCAACCTGTGCCACAGTCCATGACAAATGAAGAATTAGTCAAAAGATCGTTCGCACCATCTTATGTCTTGAGACGCCAATATCGAGGTCGACGCAACGGTGCCAATCTTCCGCGAGAGCTTCTGGGAGAAGAAGGCGCTACTGATCCTCGGTACGAACCTTCGAAATACAAGTCGACGCATTCGAAGTCAAGTGTTGGTGGATTCGTTTGACCTCCAAGTTCAAGTTGATGGCAATGGCAACAACTGCGGCGGCGTCTTGAAGCCACAGGATGCCACTGAGCGACCTTCTTCATAAGCTGGAGGAGGAATCTGAGTCGGATATGCTGGAGGACGAATCTGAGTCGGAATGACACTTGAACGATAATTCACTTGCAACCTGTGCGCTGTCGCGTCGGATTGGAAAATATAGACTAGTTGAAAGTTTGGGTTGTCAACTTCATTGCGAATGTATTAACCGTGTATTAACTAAGTTTTTCATAACTTGAAATAAATAGATTTATTTCAGTATTTTCAATGTTTGAATTGATAATGTTATTAATTCTGGGTCGGAATAATTTAATTAGTCTCAATAGTCGGATTCAGGAACTCGCCACGCGAAGGAAGATTGAAGTTCAAGTTAACTTGATATTATTATAATATTAATATTAATACAAGCTCGCTAAAATCACGAGGACAGGCTAGTGACTTAACTTTCACAAACTATTAATATTAAGTTTCAAAATTCCCTGGATTCAGATTTAAATTATTTAAATTTCAAAAATTTAAAATTCAAATTTTAAACGGTAACCAATCCTTATTTTGCATGCTTATTCTTAATCTGACCCTTAATTTTAAATTTAACATAAAAAATAGAACTTGAACGTCCTGAGTAATATTGTATTAATATTAATACAATTTTCAA
>WBZZ01000242.1:47500-52145 GCA_019918135.1 Paulinella micropora
GGGATGAGTCGGGTAGTTCAACCGATGAAGAGGATCAAAAAGAAGGAGCAATTGACAACAAACGAGCCCCTCATCCCAGCGACTCACTTGTCAGTAACGATGATGTCGAAGAAGATGAGGGGTCTGGTGAAGATGAGGAGGAGGATCCGGCACTAGAGATTGACGAAGGCGATAGCCTACCTGCCAGTGAGTTCAAAGATGTCAAAGAATGGAAGGTGGGTGTTGCACCTCCTCGTGTGCTGCCGGCATTCGAATGGCAGTCCAGGGCATCACTTTCTGTGCGTTCCCCCGACCTCCTCAGTATGGTGGATATTTTCTTTATGTTCTTACCCACGCAATTCTGGCAGAATGTCACAAGAAACACCAACAAGTATGCAACCTGGAAACATAATCTCAACCCCTCAGAGCGTCAGCGGCCTTGGATACCCGTGACACTATCTGACATACTTTCATTTTTGGCGATCCTTATAATGATGGGGGTGATGGGGTTGCCTGCTGAAACAGATTATTGGATTGGCGCTGTGTCAGACTTCTGGCAGTGGCCAGACCTTGCAAGCATCATGGGGTACGTGAGGTATCAGAATATCAAACGTTATTTTCATCTCACTGACCCCCGTCTGGCAGCTCCTCGTGACTCCCCTCAGTATGACAAACTTTTCAATGTTCGAGTCTTTATTGAGATTATACAAGAAAATTTTCCTAGGCTGTGGGAATTGGGTCAATGGGTGTCAATCGACGAGGGAATGATCCCTTTTAAAGGGCGTACCTACCTCAGGCAATACTTACCGAAAAAACCCATCAAATGGGGATTCAAACTGTTTGCTCTGTGCTGTTCAGTAACAGGCTATTTTTATACGCTGCTTTGTTATGAGGGTGAGGGAACGGTGCAGGACGATTCTGGGCACGGAATGACGTATGCAGTTGTTATGAAGCTTTTAGACCTAGCCGGCATCGACCAAAGCGGCAGGATCATCGCTTTAGATAGGTTTTACACAGGGCTGCAGTTGTTTTTTGACTGTGTCCTAAAGAGGGGCATCAACTGCATTGGCACTGTTGTCAAACCCAGGCTGAGGGCGGCAAAGGAGCTACTGGACGAAGTCAAGAAGAATAGTGACCGGGGCACGTCCGCAATGGCCACTTGGAGTCATAACGGAGTCACTATGCATGCTGTTGCTTGGAAAGACACCCAGGTGGTTTATTTTTTGTCAACTGTGTTGGGGGGTACCATGAGCCACGTCGAAAGGAGGCTGCATGGGGGGGGGGGGTGGAGCTACGGTTCCAGTGAATTGTTTTGAAATTTGCAAGACATACACTCAGCACATGGGCGGCGTTGATACCGGCGATCAGTTACGACTTCGTTACGGAGTTGAGAAGGCGGTAAGATTCAACAAGCCTTGGTTCAAGTTATTTGCGGGTTTGTTAGATGTTGCGGTTACAAACACAACTATCATCTACAAACAGTTTCATGAAGAAAAAAACGCGCAAAGACATGCTCAAGGAACTTATTGAGGGTTTGGTGTCTTATGCGGGGCTTTTTGGAGGTTCTAGGAGCGCAGTGAGGGGCAAGCGTGTGATATGCCCTGGCCATTTGGTAAGTCTTACAAACGAGGCGAGTGATGGCAAGCGCGGCGCGGGTAAGCAGAACTCGGTTTGTTGTGCGGTGTGTGCTAGTAATGGAATCCGCAAGCGTACCAGTGCTTATTGCAGCGATTGTCGATATTTTTTTTGCCAAACTGGAGAATGTTTTCCGTGGCACACAGTCAATCATTTCGTTCCATCTGGGAAATGTAAGAGGCAGCCGTTGTGACAGTGACTGTCAAGGTTTTACTAGTTATTAAAGAACGGTTTTTTTACACAATTAGCTTCCACCGGGTTTAATTCAATTGAATTTAATAGTATAACTGTCAAAAACCACAAATAGGGATTAAAAAACTTGAAATTGGGTCGGATCCCCAAACGTGGCTTTAGATCCCCAAAAATGGCAAACCGGTTAAGGGTTAAGCCGTCTAATATTATCGTTAGGGGTGACACTGGGAGATGCCTCTCTTTTTCCTTTTTGTTGCTTGCTCTGACAGTCTCCTACATTTTCTGCCATACTGGTTCCTCTCTTTGCAGAGGAGGAAGATTAGGTTATTTTCGGAGTGCTGTGGAATTGGATGGATTAATACCCCGGCTTGCAATAAATATTAATAATATCTTTTGATTATAACCGACAAAAATGCGAACCTTGAATAAGGATGTTCGCTAGGCCGCAGTGTCACTGTGACGCTAGAAAAACAATTTTTGTATTATACCAAGTTCAAGTTGTACTTATTGCCGATACGCTTCCCACTTATCCCTACTAGTTACTAGCAAGCCGCATGATTTTCTCACTGAAGTTAAAAGTGTTCAGTGCGTTCTTAATAAAATTCAAGTCTTAAGACTTTGTATAACTGGGCATTTCAAGTGACTCGGGGCGCCCCCCTACTACCGGCTTGCGACTTCCAAACTCGACTCTTGAAGAATTAAACCGTGACTAAAACAATTCCCGCCAGTCCAACAGTGCCGACGTCACAAACTTGAAAGATGTACTATACCTTTCAGAGTCTGAATTGACCCATGGTAACGTACAGATATGGGTGAAAAGGGTAATGGTATTAATAAAAAGCTAGTGCCACCAGTACCAGGATAAATACTACAATTGACAGTATCTAAGTGCATGGACATAGCGTTACCAATCGGTAACAGCGCGTTGCCAATTGGTAATCAAGTTTGTTACGCAAATACGGAAATATTGTACACAAGAAAAAAAAAACGTTGCCAATTGGTAACTAAAAACGTTGCCAATTGGCAACCAAAATTGCCAATTGGCAATTTCATGCACTTAAACACTAATATTATACTACTAACAATAACAACTACTACTAACTTTTGTCGGCGGTTATATTCAAAAGATATTATTAATATTTATTGCAAGCCGGGGTCACAGTATTAATCCGTCCGATTCCACAACACTCGGAAAATAACCTAATCTTCCTCCTCTGCAAAGAGAGGAAACCAGTATGGCGGAAAATGTAGGAGACTGTCAGAGCCAAGCAACAAAAAGGAAAAAGAGAGGCATTCAGTTTCCCAGTGTCACCCCTAACGATAATATTAGACGGCTTAAAAAAGTAGTACCGGTTATGAATCGTAATATTATCGTTTTCAACCGGCTCAAAAGTATATAAATAAAAACGGATATAACTATATATTAAAGAGATATAGCTCTTCTATGCATCACTGTGTATAGGGGTATAAGAAAAAGGTCGCATATCATGTTTACCTATCTGCGCCTACATAACGGATAATTGCGTAATCATGGACAAAACTGAAGAGAAAGGGTCTAATTAATGTCCAATGCTCCCCCTTAATTAGACTCCCTTACGAGTGATGGCAGTGTCCTACCATAATGCGTAACTAACAACTGTATCAAGTGAGCAAATGAAGCGCAAGTGAGCTACCCTACGTCTCCTGTGGAGTTCGACAAAATAGCTACACTAAAACGATGAGCGCAGTAAGATCAACCTTACAAATATTAATAATAAGCCCCGACTAAAAATGAGCAAATGCGCTAGCCTACGTCTCCTGTGGAGTTCGGCAATCTAGACGCACAATTGCTAAAACCTATACCCTTGCTATCGGGTCGCCTCAGACTAACCAAAGGTCCTTAAAACGCGAACTACTAATTAAATGTCCGTGAGCATTTCCCGTTGAAAGTCCACCGATGCACAAGGGACCGGTCCACCACGCGACTCCGCTGCCGCTGTCGGGTGTACATGTTGTCCCCCCTGAGAGGATCCCCAAATCTTTTAATCCTGGGATACGTGCCGAACGAGCCGATCATAGGGTTCCCCGCGCATGGGCTTGGTGTTGATATCGGCTACGTTGTCGGACGACGCCACCTTCTCGTTGACCACGAGTCCCGCGTCCACCTTCTGGTTCGCTATGATAATCGCGCATCGCAGGTCCACATGGCCGAGCTTCCTAGACAATACATTGGTGTCTGCGAGGTCCAGAGCCCCCTGGCAGCAGCAGCGTCGAGTGTCGCCGTACAGGATGGGGGGCTGCCCCCACCCGTACGCCCCCATTGCGTCAGCGACCCGGCTGTCGGCGATTCCCTGCACAAAATTCACAATTTTATCCTGCCCATGGTACGCTTCCGCCATGGCATAAACCTCCGCCTCACTCGAGGAGGCTTCCAGGGCCGCAGGCACCAGACAAGCGCCGGCCGCCGCCTCTTCCGTATCCCCTCTGCCGGACGCCGCCGCCACCAGCTCGTCGCCCGTTGCTCTCGCCTTCTCCTCCACTCGCGCACGCAGGGCCGCGTCCTTTGAGAAGACCACCGACACGTTCCGCTTCATGCAGAAGGGTAGCACGGAGCCACCCAGAAAAAAATGAAAGCCCGCCAATCGGGCGCGGCGATCTTCCGGCGTACTCTTCCAACTTGAGTCGGCCCACGACATCAAGCGGATGCCGTTCGCTTTGGTAAAGCGAATTCCCTTTGAACGTGTACCGTCAAGGTACCGCACGACCTGTTCGGCCTGCTGATAATTGAATAACTCTGGTTTGGAGGCATGGGTCGCTACCTCCCCGAGCGGGCCCAAGACCTGAGGCTCATGCCGAGTAA
>WBZZ01000243.1:5000-10000 GCA_019918135.1 Paulinella micropora
TGTACTAGTATCTCTCTCTCTCACACACTCTCTCTGTGTGTATGTGTGTATGTGTGTGTGTGTGTTTGTGTGTTAGTGTGTTTGTGTGCATATTCTAAAATTGCTTGTTGACTTATTAGATCCTTACAATACAGCAGGCCCCGTCATATGTAGTAATTTTTCAAGTCTACGTTTTGTCCGTCCTGCGATGTATATAAGCTTTAGTCACAGTTGATATTGATATAAGTACTTTATTATATTAAAGATTCAAACTTCGGGTCTAATACAGATATTGAACTCAGGTCCACAGAAAAAATCATCAATATTATGTTATGAATTGATTACACACTACATATTTAAACTTCGGAGAATACGTGAAGTTCTGTTTCAGTAAGGTTTTTTAAAAAAAGCACTATGACACATGTTAATGAAAATTACTGGAAGTTGAGCTAGTGTGAGGACCAGTTTAATTATTTTTCTTTTATTACTGGGTACATTCAAGTGTCAAACTCAGCCATAGAATTTGTGTTGAGTTAAGTTAAGGGGCAGATTTCAAATCAGCGGCCAGATTTCAGATTAGTGGTCAGAATTCAAATTAGTCAGTTCAATTTAACGGCTATATCCGTCCGCAAAATCTGCATAATTTTTGCGAAATATTACCGTTAAATTGAACTAATTTGAATTCTGACCACTAATCTAAAATCTGACCGCTAATCTGAAATCTGACCGTGACTCAGTAACTCAAATTCGCTGGCTGAGTTTGACACTTGAATGTACACAGTAATCATGAGTCATAGTATATTCTATGTTTGAAATTTTATGAAAACTTCTGGGCAGTTCACTCGGAACTAGATCGCAGCCTCTTTTCAAGTGACATGAAAAATGCATGTTGTTCCGAAGCCGGCCCTCACTTTTGTATACGGCACTGAGTGACCAGATTTTTGTGGTGTTGATTTTTGGAAGTCTCAGTAGTAGAAATCGTGAAATTTCCCATGTCAAAAATGGTTTTTGCGCACTGCTCGTTTTCGTTGTTGATATTTGTAGCTCCTTGTATCTCAAGTTTGGTGGTCTTCGCTTTCTTCAAGGCTTTTCATAATCACACTTCAATAGGATACTATTAATAGTTCAAAAACACTTGTATAAATTTTTTCAATGATTGAAAGTTCTTCTTGTGTATAATTTTGCTATTGACATTGAAGATAAAAAAAATTATGAGTTTTTCATTTTTGAGTCAGTTTTTCGGTTTTCAAGTGTATCACTTTTTCCGAAGTTTTTGTGTAAAAAATTCAAATTTAACGGTAACACTTCCGGCGCTGATTGAAAATTTACCCCATTTTTGCGGACGCATATAGCGGGTGGCAGTTAATTTGAAAATTCAAATTTCCAACCAAAATCAAAATTCCAACCAAAACTAAAAAACTAACAATTTTTTTTGTCTTGAATGTCGATAGCCTAGTAGTAATAATTCACTTTTATTTGGTGTTTGCCGCGGTTGGTATCAAGTTTTTAAGTCACATTGAGTTTGCCGCGTGACTGCCGACTCGGATGAAAAAATCAGTAGAAAGTTATGTTTCAACTTGAGTCACGTCGGTTGTGATTAGAAATCAGTTTCTATAGGATTATATTGTAGAATGTCTAAATCTGTTTGTAGATGATACCGTAGGCTTAACACGTAAATTCAAGGGCACAATTTGAGCCTGTCCTTGGTAATTTGAATACACCGGAGCAATAAGATTTCACACGGGCGGGCGATTTTTCGATGGCACTCGAAGTTAAGCCACGTATGTCTGACCAAAACATCACTTTGAAAATCGATGCCAGAAACGCGGCGCCGCCGATCGCTCCTTCAACTTCAGGCAATTTTATTGTTGAAAATCACCGATGCAAGTTTTGCCAAAGTTTGTTTATTGTGATGCTATTCCAAGCCTCAGAACATGTGCACAGACCTCCTGAAATGCAGATAAGGTCACTGCCTTCTCGAGTTTCATGCTTCAAAAAATGTCTGACTTTATATCATGTTAATATCATCTTTTTAGACACAAAAAAAACTTAAGCCATAAAAAGTCAGGAATGTTCAACTAGTCACCTGAACATAGGAGTTAAATTAACTACTTTCCAGCCAACATTTAGTGAATAATACAACTCCTATGACGATTTTTTCATTTTTGTTTTGATTCATTACGATCGGTTTTCACTTTGAAATTGCTCAGCATGATGATATATTAATACAAATGCTATTTTAATGAAAAGTATATACATATGTTCCTTGAAACTCAGTGAACTGAATTCTTACGTTCTTCATTCACTATGTGTTCCTTACACATCAGAAACTAGTTATGTGTATAGGATCCTCTGACACCATTTTTCCAGTGTTATTTCCCCAGCTCAACAAAAAAACCCGTAGAATTTCCTAGGCAATCGTGAAACTTCACGCTCAAACATGTTCTGCTAGTGAACTACTGTAAGGTATATTAAATAACAGCCACGGTGCGTTCACGAGACAGGCTATAGCCCCGTGGTCAATTATTGGTACTACATGCTTAATAAATGATAAGGGTTTAGGTGACTATCGGGTGAATAGTATAACCTAAGATATGATGGGAAACTAAGATATGATGGGAATGTGGTAGGGTACTATGACATGTACAGGTGTGATATATATTAATGTAACCCCCCAAAGTTGCTTGTGTGTTTTTTTCCCATGCATATGATACACCCCATAATATCGAAAACTGACCACCATGTGATGGCTATTCACTACGCGAATTTGGGACAACAGAAAAACCATTCTGCCCATATTCCAACATTACATGACGTTGTCATGATCATCATCATCATCATTATCATCATCATCATCATCATTATTATTATTATTATTATTATTATTATTATTATTATTATTATTATTATTATTATTATTATTATATTATGGACACCGTGATAGCCCAGTGGTCAAGTTCTACCATCTGGGCCCTGTCGCCAGTTCGATTCCCGTCGGTGCCACCAGTATTTTCATTGAACATACCCGTCTGGACCAGTATTTTCATTGAACATACCGGCCCGTCTGGAAGTGTTGGAACTGCCCTTGCGGGGGTGTCATTAGAGCTTATCGTCAATTCTTCGTACTCCCCTCACGGGTGAGACGATGGAGGCGCATGTGCAGAAATGCATCAGCCATTGACAGAGAAGCACTATTATATTATTATTATTATTATTATTATTATTATTATTATTATTATTATTATTATTATTATTATTATTATATTATTATTATTATGGACACCGTGATAGCCCAGTGGTCAAGTTCTACCATCTGGGCCCTGTCGCCAGTTCGATTCCCGTCGGTGCCACCAGTATTTTCATTGAACATACCGATCCGTCTGGACCAGTATTTTCATTGAACATACCGGCCCGTCTGGAAGTGTTGGAACTGCCCTTGCGGGGGTGTCATTAGAGCTTATCGTCAATTCTTCGTACTCCCCTCACGGGTGAGACGATGGAGGCGCATGTGCAGAAATGCATCAGCCATTGACAGAGAAGCACTATATTATTATTATTATTCTTATTATTTTTATTGTTATTGTTATTTTTATTGTTATTATGGTTATTATTATTATTGTTATTATTATTATTATTATTATTATTATTATTATTATTATTATTATTATTATTATTGGACACCGTGATAGCCCAGTGGTCAAGTTCTACCATCTGAGCCCTGTCGCCAGTTCGATTCCCGTCGGTGCCACCAGTATTTTCATTGAACATACCGGTCTATTTCTGGACCAGTATTTTCATTGAACATACCGGCCCGTCTGGAAGTGTTGGAACTGCCCTTGCGGGGGTGTCATTAGAGCTTATCGTCAATTCTTCGTACTCCCCTCACGGGTGAGACGATGGAGGCGCATGTGCAGAAATGCATCAGCCATTGACAGAGAAGCACTATTATTATTATTATTATTATTATTATTGTTATTATTATTATTATTATTATGGACACCGTGATAGCCCAGTGGTCAAGTTCTACCATCTGGGCCCTGTCACCAGTTCGATTCCCGTCGGTGCCACCAGTATTTTCATCGAACATACCGGTCCGTCTGGAAGTGTTGGAACTGCCCGTGCGGGGTGTCATTAGAGCCTATCGTCAATTCTTCGTACTCCCCTCACGGGTGAGACGATGCGCATGTGCAGATTTGCATCAGCCATTGACAGAGAAGCACTATTATTATTATTATTATTATTATTATTATTATTATTATTATTATTATTATTATTATTATTAATGGAGGCACATGTCCAGGATCTGGATCTGATGCTATAGTCTGAGGAAGCCTATTATTATTATTATTATTATTATTATTATTATTATTATTATTATTATTATTTTGGACACCGTGATAGCCCAGTGGTCAAGTTCTACCATCTGGGCCCTGTCGCCAGTTCGATTCCCGTCGGTGCCACCAGTATTTTCATTGAACATACCGGTCTATTTCTGGACCAGTATTTTCATTGAACATACCGGCCCGTCTGGAAGTGTTGGAACTGCCCTTGCGGGGGTGTCATTAGAGCTTATCGTCAATTCTTCGTACTCCCCTCACGGGTGAGACGATGGAGGCGCATGTGCAGAAATGCATCAGCCATTGACAGAGAAGCACTATTATTATTATTATTATTATTATTATTATTATTATTATTATTATTATTATTATTATTATTATTATTATTATTTGGAGTGTTGACTGTGACATATTTGAGGGAAATCCCGATGAAAAAACCTAGTCACACTTGCTAAACAGAGTTCCAGCCCAATGGCCTCAAGGCGTTAAACTGTGACGCCAACTCATAACCCTTTGGTGGTAGATGCTGGGGAGGAGGGTCGTTGCGCGCGTAAAAGATCTTAAACTCCGCATATGCTGGTTGATAGCCCAGGACCCAGCAGACACCAGATTGTTATGGGTGGGGTTTCGAGGCAGCTCTAGCAACCGCGCTTGGTGTATGCACTTGCACATTCGGTGACGTCT
>WBZZ01000244.1:0-2500 GCA_019918135.1 Paulinella micropora
TATGCTTCTACTACCTACTACTACCTACTACTTCTACTACTTCTTCTACTATTACTTCTACTTCTTCTATTCATTCATTCACTCATTCATTCACTCATTCATTCACTCATTCATTCACTCATTCATTCACTCATTCATTCATTGACTCATTCATTCATTCATTCATTCATTCATTCATTCATGTACTAATTCATTCACTCATTCACTCACCCATTCATTCATTCATTCACTCATTAACTCATTCATTTTTTCACTCACTCACTCATTTATTCATTCATTCACTCACTCATTCACTCTTCATGCACTCATTCATGCACTCATTCGTGCACTCACTCATTCATTCACTCATTCACTCATTCACTCATTCACTCATTCACTCATTTATTCATTCACTCAATGTCATTCACTCATTCATTCATTCATGCAAAACACATGTGCAGCACATGTGCGGCACATGTGCAGCACATATGCTTTATGTGCGAATTGATAAGAATGAGTGAATCTATACACAGCGTGTATGCTACATTTGCTTTCTTGCCAGGGAGGATGACCAGCTGGCTCAAGACGGACGTTACGTGGTGACGTTTCTATCCTCGCTGCGCCATCACAGAGGAGGAACAATCTTGTCTCTCAAGAATGGAACCAACAGTGCGGTGGACTTCGCCGACGCGCTGATGCATGGAGTGGAGGCGGGTGTCATCGTGGCAGGGGACCGCATCGTTATGGATAATGCAGCCATTCACCACGCCCGACAAGTGATCCCCGCGTTGAGAGTGCTCTTAGCTGGAATCGGGATCGAGATGGTATACTTACCCAAATATTCACCTGAACTGAATCCGGTGGAATTAGCCTTTCAATGGGCTAAGCAACATATCAGAAACGATGGAGCGGCGGGCCCTTTTGTGACAAGAATTCTTGCTGCATTTGCTGCTACTTGCACTCGGGAAAAAATGATCGCCGCATATGATCATTGCATTCCTTGATTTTTTGTGCCTGAGGCACTGTTCGTTATTCAAACAATCGTGTAGTATTATCATAGTAATACTAGCTTCCCAGTGACTCATCCCTACGAGCGGCAAGCATTGTTTTATTAAGTTGCAGTGTTTGCCAAAGTATCAATAGCTTAGTTAGCATTGATATAATAAGTAAATATGATTTTTATTTTCATTTCAGTTGTATTCAGTTCGTGTCACTGTCGTGGCACGTATATTATTATTATTATTATTATTATTACTATTATTATTATTATTATTATTATTATTATTATTATTATTATTATTATTATTATTATTATGATTATTATCATAAGTTATTATTATTATTGTTATTATTATTATTATTATTTAATATTATTATTATTATCATTATTATTATTATTATTATTATTATTATTATTATTATTATTATTATTATTATTATTATTATTATTATTATTATTATTATTATTATTATTATTATTATTATTATTATTATTATTATTATTATTATTATTATTATGGACACCGTGATAGCCCAGTGGTCAAGTTCTACCATCTGGGCCCTGTCGCCAGTTCGATTCCCGTCGGTGCCACCAGTATTTTCATTGAACATACCGGTCCGTCTGGAAGTGTTGGAACTGCCCTTGCGGGGGTGTCATTAGAGCCTATCGTCAATTCTTCGTACTCCCCTCACGGGTGAGACGATGGAGGCGCATGTGCAGATTTGCATCAGCCATTGACAGAGAAGCACTATTATTGTATTATTATCATTAATTTATTATTATTATTATAGTATATTATTATTATTATTACTGTTATTATTATTATTATTATTACTATTATTATTATTATTATTATTATTATTATTATTATTATTATTATTATTATTATTATTATTATTATTATTATTATTATTATTATTATTATTATTATTATTTGGACACCGTGATAGCCCAGTGGTCAAGTTCTACCATCTGGGCCCTGTCGCCAGTTCGATTCCCGTCGGTGCCACCAGTATTTTCATTGAACATACCGCTCCGTCTGGACCAGTATTTTCATTGAACATACCGGTCCGTCTGGAAGTGTTGGAACTGCCCTTGCGGGGGTGTCATTAGAGCTTATCGTCAATTCTTCGTACTCCCCTCACGGGTGAGACGATGGAGGCGCATGTGCAGAAATGCATCAGCCATTGACAGAGAAGCACTATTATTATTATTATTATTATTATTATTATTATTATTATTATTATTATTATTATTATTATTATTATTATTATTATTATTATTATTATTATTATTATTATTATTATTATTATTATTAATGGAGGCACATGTCCAGGATCTGGATCTGATGCTATAGTCTGAGGAAGCCTATTATTATTATTATTATTATTATTATTATTATTATATATTATTATTATACATTATAATTATATATTATTATTATTATTATTATTATTATTATTATTATTATTATTATTATTACAATATTATTATTATTATTATTATTATTATTATTATTAT
>WBZZ01000244.1:45000-47500 GCA_019918135.1 Paulinella micropora
TAATGTTATGTTATGTTATGTTATTTACGTACACAAAACGGAGATTTCCAAAACAGTTACCAATTGAGCACATATGCAGGTATTTCATGTTATGTTATGCTATGTTAGTTATGTATGCTATGTCGTGTTGTGTTGTGTTACGGTATGTTATGTTATTTACGTACACAATACGGAGATTCCCAACGCACTTACCTATTGTGCACATATGCAGGTATGTCATGTTATGTTATGCTATGTTAGTTATGTATGTTATGTCCTGTTGTGTTGTGTTACGTTATGTTATGTTATTTACGTACGATATACGGAGATTTCCAACGCACTTACCTATTGTGCACATATGCAGGTATGTCATGTTATGTTATGCTAAGTTAGTTATGTATGCTTTGTCCTGTTGTGTTGTGTTACGGTATGTTATGTTATTTACGTACGATATACGGAGATTTCCAGCGCACTTACCTATTGTGCACATATGCAGGTATGTCATGTTATGTTATGCTATGTTAGTTATGCTATGTCCTGTTGTGTTGTGTTACGGTATGTTATGTTGTGTTGTGTTACGGTATGTTATGTTATTTACGTACGATATACGGAGATTTCCAACGCACTTACCTATTGTGCACATATGCAGGTATGTCATGTTATGTTATGCTATGTTAGTTATGTATGCTATGTCCTGTTGTGTTGTGTTACGTTATGTTATGTTATTTACGTACGATATACGGAGATTTCCAACGCACTTACCTATTGTGCACATATGCAGGTATGTCATGTTATGTTATGCTATGTTAGTTATGTATGTTATGTCGTGTTGTGTTGTGTTGTGTTGTGTCATGATTATGTTATGTTATTTACGTACAATATGTGGAGATTTCCAACGCTGTTACGTATTGCATGGACGCAAGTATGTTATATGTATGTTATATGTATGTTATATGTATGTTATGTTATATTGTATTCGAGGGAGATTTCCAATTCAGTTACTTTCTACGCATGCGGGTGTTTTTTTGTATGTCATTAATATATATGTCATGTTATGCAGGTTATGGTATGTTATATATACATGTATGTATGAATATCGGTCCACAAAATGTGGCCAGGTTACCGATAAAACTACATATGCGGCGCGCCAAAGTCGAGGTGTTTTGCGGGCACGCCGGCCCGGCTCGCCCGCAAAACACGTCAAATTTGTGGCTAGCCGCATAATATACTATGATCGTTGCATGTATCTCTATCTACGTAGGGAGAATGACACAGCTCTTGTTTCTCCTCCAGCTGCCGGCCTGCGCGGGGTATTACTAACATTGTGTTTGTTGTTGTTGTTGTTGTTGTTGTTGTTGTTGTTGTTGCAATTATTATTATTATTATTATTATTATTATTATTATTATTATTATTATTATTATTATTATTATTACTCTTTCCATGGGCTGATTGGTATAAAGCTCCTAGAGTAATGTTCTATGCCGTCACTTCCTTTATTCCACCGATTGGTGTGGAGACTTTCCTTATGGAATGGAGGACTGGATGCACATGGCCTTTTGGCTCAGCAATTGGCAGGAGATACACTATTATTATTACTATTATTATTATTATTATTATTATTATTATTATTATTATTATTATTATTATTATTATTATTATTATTAGACTGAAATGGGGAAAAGGCCCTGAACAGCTTTGTGATGACGCTATTATTATTATTATTATTATTATTATTATTATTATTATTATTATTATTATTATTATTATTATTATTATTATTATGGACACCGTGATAGCCCAGTGGTCAAGTTCTACCATCTGGGCCCTGTCGCCAGTTCGATTCCCGTCGGTGCCACCAGTATTTTCATTGAACATACCGGTCCGTCTGGAAGTGTTGGAACTGCCCTTGCGGGGGTGTCATTAGAGCCTATCGTCAATTCTTCGTACTCCCCTCACGGGTGAGACGATGGAGGCGCATGTGCAGAAATGCATCAGCCATGGACAGAGAAGCACTATTATTATTATTATTATTATTATTATTATTATTATTATTATTATTATTATTATTATCATTATTATTATTATTATTATTATGACTGATATTATTATTATAATTAGACTGAAATGGGGAAAGGCCCTGAACAGCTTTGTGATCACGCTATTATTATTATTATTATTATTATTATTATTATTATTATTATTATTATTATTATTATTATTATTATTATTATTATTATGGACACCGTGATAGCCCAGTGGTCAAGTTCTACCATCTGAGCCCTGTCGCCAGTTCGATTCCCGTCGGTGCCACCAGTATTTTCATTGAACATACCGGTCTATTTCTGGACCAGTATTTTCATTGAACATACCGGAAGTGTTGGAACTGCCCTTGCGGGGGTGTCATTAGAGCTTATCGTCAATTCTTCGTACTCCCCTCACGGGTGAGACGATGGAGGCGCATGTGCAGAAATGCATCAGCCATTGACAGAGAGGCACTATTATTATTATTATTATTATTAT
>WBZZ01000245.1:17500-23210 GCA_019918135.1 Paulinella micropora
TTTTGGTCTGTAGGGGAGCGTTTGTTATGGCTCTCGATGTGTTTTTGAAGGGGAGCTTCAATAGTGCAGAGCACAGAGTCGTGACGCCAGGTATAACGGCC
This sequence comes from Paulinella micropora, assembly GCA_019918135.1. NCBI lineage: Eukaryota > Cercozoa > Imbricatea > Euglyphida > Paulinellidae > Paulinella > Paulinella micropora. The sequence continues at coordinate 17,602 of WBZZ01000245.1, forward strand.
TTGTTTGAGGGCAACATGACATCCGGAGAGGATGCGACATAAATGTGCTTGACCAGAACAGAGAGCACACTTGTTGTTGGGAATGATTCCCCGCAGACGTCTAAGGTCGGGGGTAATAACCGAGTTTGTGCTTGCGTTGATGACCCTAGAGATTAAACGGGGATTACGGGTTCCGATGAGGCGAGCCCAGGAGAGGTCAAACGGGCATGCGTCTTCAAAACGAAGAAAACACCCTTGCATGGCTCTGTCCATGTCATGCACTGTGGTTGTCTCAAGTAGTGTCTCAGCAGCTAACTCTAAAATCATGTCTTTGCGGTCTGTGATGGAATGTTCTTTTGGGTAGCGACCATGGCCAAGTCCGAGATGATCGGATTGGCCTCGATGTTTGAATTCAAAATCAACTTGTTCATCGTGAGATCGGCATTAATCGTTTGAGACCCTTGTGGTCGTCGGCTTTAGTCCAATATTCGAAAGCAAGGCTTTTGCATTTGGGCGGTTTCGCGGCCATTCTTCTGGTCCATGTCAGAAATTTGTCTATCATGTTGATGGACGATTGACAGTGTTTCGTGGATCGGCTGTGTAGTTTGAGGTCGTCAGCATAGGCAGCTTCGTGCACGATTACTTCATCTGTTGCGTTCTTGTGTTTGAAGTGGTATCCGTTCGTTTTGGTCAACGATGATAGGAGGTCAAGTAGTAAATTGAAAACTACATTGAAAAGGAGAGGAGAGATGCAGCATCCTTGAAAGACGCCCACAGCAAAAACAAAGGGTTCTGATGACCATTCTTTCCCTTCGATTGTGGCTACCAAGAGTTCGTAATATAGGAAGATTATGCGTGCAAACATAGGGGGCACGTGGTACCACCAGAGAGCGAACTGGATCAAGTTGTGGTTTACGCTTCCAAAAGCGTTTTTTTAGGTCAATCCATGCTATGACCAGTTGGCGATAGTGGTCTTTTGCATTTTTGATAGTAGCCTTTGTTGCAGCAATGTGTTCGGGGCATCCTGCAACGTTACTGAGGAAACCTTTTTGTTTCGCTCTGTCAAAGTATTTGTTATCCAGTAAAAAACTCTCCGATCGTTTTGACCACAGAGAGAAAAATACCTTACCCGAGCAGTTTGTCAGAGCAATCGGACGATAGTTTGAGGCCTGAAGTGGATCGCCGTCTTTATGAAGGAGGGAGATAGCAGCGTGGGCCCAGCTGTTAGCAACATCAGTCGTCCAACACTTGACAATGAGTTTGTGTAAGAAAAATAAAGCGGTGGGAAGTCTCTTGTAAACAAGGTGGCTAATACCATCTCTGCCAGGGGCTGCACCATTACGCTTAGCAAGCACAGATCTTTTGGTTTCCAAGAAGGACGGTGGTTTGAGGTCAAAGGGGACAGTTGGTAGAGGTGGGCGAATCATCTCAGGTAAGGGCACGTAGGTTTGTTCACGATTAGCGTCTTTGTATAGGTTGGGAAAGTAGAAATCACAATCTTCTTTGGATAGGGAGCAAGTGGTTTGGGTTGAGGGGGGGTGAAACAGATTTTTGGCAAACGTATGAGGGTCAGATCGGAAGCGTGTATTAGCTTGTCGTTGAGCGGAGGTTAAAGTTGCTTCCTTGAGACGACGGCAGAGGCGGTTACCGGTTTTCAATAATACTCGCCAAGTTTTTTGCAGGCTTTTTGCAACAGCAGCTGGAATCAAACCTGCCCTTTTGAGTTCTCGCAGATGTCTCGTTTGGGCCAGTTTTTGTTGTCGGTTTTGCGTGAGTTCTGTTTGGAGCCGGGTTACGTGGCGGTTTTTGCGCTCATGAGTTTGGTCTTGTGTTTTTGTTTGAGGTACCCGTTGTGATATGAAGTCGTAGAGATATCTTTCAAATTTCGCTACTGCTTCGTCACACGACAAGCGTTTGATGAGAGAGGAGGGGAGGATGAGAGGGAGTGCGGATTGGAGTTCTTCTTCAATGCCTTTCCATTCGCTTGGTGTTGATGGCAATACCAGGCGTTTTCTTCTTTCGGTTGGTTCTTTCGGGGCACTTCTTGTCCGATGGACGAAATGGGAGTATGTCTCGGCGTCAACACAGTGGGTGGAATCCAGGTTGATAATGCCGGGTTGCGACTTGTAGTCCGGATGGACGTGCGCTTTTGGACTCTTCTTTTCGAGGAGGCCCGAAAGATCTTCGTAAGGGTGAACATGAGCAAAATCTTCTCCAAGGGGTTCAGGCGGTGCAGAGCACGGAATAGCGGTGCGTCGGTAAGTTTTCGCATGTAGTTTTTGTAACTTACGGCTTAACGTAGGGGAAGCAAGCCTCTTTGTGTAAGCCAGGGTTGTCAGCCCAAGAAGAAAAAGGAGAAAGGTTTGGTTGCCGCGCTTTATCGCCGCGACGGGGTCACATATGGATGAGATGTCGCAAAGGAATATAGTCCTTGCAAAGGAACGCAGTTTCACATCAAACAGTAATTTGTGTACTGTGCATGTGTCCGGGATGGGAATCACGGGTAGACTGTGTTCTGGAAAAAAGAAGAGGAGGACGTTGAAGAAAAAGGCAATCTAGGAATGGAGAGTGGGGAGGATAAAGAAGAAGGGAAAGAAAAGGAAGCCGTTAGTCCAAGTGTTTTGAGCACCGTAAGCTTGCGCAAGCTACAATGATGACCTTGTAAAAGAGATAGATAGATAGGTAGATAGATAGATAAGTATATCACAGCGCTTTCCACGTGACGCCCATCCGAACCTGCGGTAAATAGATAGATAGATAGATAGATAGATAGATAGATAGATAGATAGATAGATAGATAGATAGATAGATAGATAGAAAGATAGATAGATAGATAGATAGATAGATAGATAGATAGATAGATAGATAGATAGATAGATAGATAGATAGATAGATAGATAGATAAGTATACCACAGCGCTTTCCACGTGACGCCCATCCGAGCCTGCGGTAGATAGATAGATAGACAGATGGACAGATAGATAGATAGATATATAGATAGATAGATAGATAGATAGATAGATAGATAGATAGATAGATAGATAGATAGATAGATAGACAGATAGATAGATAGATGGATAGATAAGTATATCACAGCGCTTTCCACGTGACGCCCATCCGAACCTGCGGTAGATAGATAGATAGATAGATAGATAGATAGATAGATAGATAGATAGATAGATAGGTAGATAGATAGATAGATAGATAGATAGATAGATAGATAGATAGATAGATAGATAGATAGATAGACAGATAGACAGATAGACAGATAGATAGATAGATAGATAGATAGATAGATAGATAGATAGATAGATAGATAGATAGATAGATAGATACATAGATAGATAGATAGATATATAGGTAGGTATACATAGATAGATAGATAGATAGATAGATAGATAGATAGATAGATAGATAGATAGATAGACAGACAGACAGACAGACAGACAGATAGATAGATAGATAGATAGATAGATAGATAGATAGATAGATAGATAGATAGATAGATAGATAGATAGATAGATAGATAAGTCACTGGGCGTATTCAAATAATGATGACACTGGGAGCATTAAAATAATGATGATGCTGATGATGATGATGATGATGATGATGATGATGAGCAAGTGGTTTGGGTTGAGGGGGGATGAATAGATTTTTAGCAAACTTATGAGGGTCAGTTCGGAAGCGTATATTTGCTTGCCGTTGAGCGGAGCTTAAAGTTGCTTCCTTGAGACGACGGCGGAGGCGGTTACCGGTCTTCAATAATACTCGCCAAGTTTTCTGCAGGGTCTTTGCGACAGCAGTTGAAATTGAATCTGCCCTTTTGAGACCTCGCAGATGTCTCTTTTGGGCCAGTTTTTGTTGTCGGTTCTGCGTAAGTTCTGTTTGGAGCCGGGTTACGTGGCGGTTTTTGCGTTCATGAGTTTGGTCTTGTGTTTTTGTTTGAGGTACCCGTTGTGATATGAAGTCGTAGAGATATCTTTCAAATTTCGCTACTGCTTCGTCACACGACAGGCGTTTGATGAGAGAGGAGGGGAGGATGAGAGGGAGTGCGGATTGGAGTTCGTCTTCAATGCCTTTCCATTCGTTTGGTGTTGATGGTAATACCAGGCGTTTCTTCTTTCGGTTGGTTCTTTCGGGGCACTTCTTGTCCGATGGACGAAATGGGAGTATGTCTCGGCGTCAACACAGTGGGTGGAATCCAGGTTGATAATGCCGGGTTGCGACTTGTAGTCCGGTTGGACGTGCGCTTTTGGACTCTTCTTTTCGAGGAGGCCCGAAGGATCTTCGAGGGTGAACATGAGCAAAATCTTCTCCAAGGGGTTCAGGCGGTGCACAGAACGCACTGGGAGGGTGACAGCGGCCACTCCAGAGGGAATAAGGGTGCGTCGGTAAGTTTTCGCATGAAGTTTTTGTAACTTATGGCTTAACATAGGGGAAGCAAGCCTCTTTGTGTAAGCCAGGGTTATCAGCCCAAGAAGAAAAAGGAGAAAGGTTTGGTTTGGTTGCCGCGCTTTATCGCCGCGACGGGGTCACATATGGATGAGATATCGCAAAAGGAATGTAGTCCTTGCAAAGGAACACAGTTTCACATCAAACAGCAATTTGTGTACTGTGCATGTGTCCGGGATGGGAATCACGGGTAGACTGTGTTCTGGAAAAAAGAAGAGGAGGTAGGTCGTTGAAGAAAAAGGCAATCTAGGAATTGAGAGTGGGGAGGATACGGAAGAAGAGAAACAAAAGGAAGCCGTTAGTCCAAGTTTTTTTAGCACCGTAAGCTTGCGCAAGCTACAATGATGACATTGTATAAGGCCTAAACCCCCGAAGGGACCTAGCCCGGGCTATGCAACACTGGACGGCTATGACGGAATGCAGTCACCGATACGGACTAGAGGAAGATTAGTCCAATTTTTGACTGCACAGGAGCGATAAATCGCAAAAGAGCAACGAGCTACGCAGGACGATAGCTTGAAGCAAAGGGATTTGGATTGGGGATGGGAAAAACCCAAGGCGCGTAAACATCGATGAACAGAGAAGATAGATAGATAGATAGATAGATAGATAGATAGATAGATAAGATAGATAGATAGATAGATAGATAGATAGATAGATAGATAGGTAGGTAGGTAGGTAGGTAGATGGTGACCGTGACTTTGCATTGTCCTCGTGGGTGTCGCGCTGAGATGCGAAGAGATAGATATAGATAGAAAGATGGATATATATATATATACATATATATATATATATATATATATATATATATATAGAGAGAGAGAGAGAGAGAGAGAGAGAGAGATGGTTACCGTGACTTTGCAGTGTCCTAGTAGGTGTCGCGCGGCTATGCGAAGCTCGGCCAAATCCATGATCAGGACACCTAACGCAAATAAAAAGGAAAAAGGCCAAATCCATGATCAGGACACCTAACGCAAATACAAAGAAAAAGGCCAGAGTAAAAGACACACAAGTAAATGATATCATTGTGAAAATATGTAGCATGGAAAGAGGAAAGGAAAGAGAGAGAAGAGAGAAGAGAGAGAGAGAGAGGGGGGGGGGGGGGGGGGGGGGGGGGGGGGGGGGGGGGGGGGGGGGGGGGGGGGGGGGGGGGGGGGGGGGGGAGGGGGGGGGGGGGG
>WBZZ01000246.1:0-5000 GCA_019918135.1 Paulinella micropora
GTTGCGGTTGTTGTTGATATCCCCGCAGTTTGAAGTAATTGTTGTTCCCGTTATTGTTCCGCCATTTGTTATATTGTTTGAATTCATATCTAAGGCACCATAAAATCGCATACCGCCAGCATTGTTAAAACGGACAATGTCGACGAAGCACTTTTATTGTCCAAAAGTTTTGAAATATAAAGTCCCGCTCCTTTTACATCAGATGCTACATTCGTGAATACATAACCTCTTTGGTCTGCGGTTCCGCTTGTAGCAGTATTTAGAGTAAATAAGAAATACTGATAATCTCCTGATGTCTGTGAAAAGAATATGTCTCCTCCATTTTGGTTTAATATCCTCGCCCCATTATATGTTATATTTCCGCCATTAGTGATAGTTTGATTATTAAAATCGGCATTGGTTCGTTAAAGTTAATATTTTATCACAGTGCTAGCCCCGTTGAATGTTTTACTTCCTGTTATGGTTTGGTCTGTTGATAGTTTTACATTTTGCCCGTCCAATGTGTCCGCATACCCTTTTGTCGCTCCGTCTGTTGATAATGTTGGAGTTCCAAGGTTGGCTATTTTGCTACTATTACAATCTAGCCCCGAAGCATTTACCCAACCGACTATCGTCCCGTCAATAATAAAACTTATTTTTTTGGCAGAAATTTCAAAGTTGTAATATGTTGCAGTTTTCATATCCAAACTAGCAATTGACCCGATATTGGCTGTGGAGTTAAAAACCACGAATGTTCCTTTTGTTGTAGCATTTATTGAATTTCCTGTTATTTCAAGACCACTGCTAAATGTCTTAATTCCTGCTATGGTTTGGTTAGCTGTTAGTTTCACATTTTGCCCGTCTAATGTATCTACATAACTTTTATTCGCCCCGTCCGTTGTTGCTGTTGGTGTGGCTAAGTTTGTTATTTTTCTGTTGTTTAAAGATAGTGTCGTGCCCGTTGCTGTCGCTATTACATTATCCCCAGCATATAAATCAACATATGACCCTGTTATTTGTATTGGATAATAGCCCGCGGTTGCTATTTTTTGTGCCACAATCTCTCCTATATTTGTCGCCGTATCAAAGGCAATACCGATACCATCAAAAGCGGCTGGAGCAGTAGCACCCCGCACTTCTATTGTTGAAGTAAATTTTTTATTCCCTGCTATGGTTTGGTCTCCTGTTAGTTTAACGACTGCGGTATCAAGAGCCGAAACATCAACACCATCAACAAGATTAACATTTGTTATACTTTGGCTTTTCATATCAATCCCCGCACTAGCATTTATTATGTTGCTGAATGTTTTGGTTCCTGCTATAGTTTGGTCTCCTGTTAGTTTCACGGCCGAAGTATCAATAGCCGAAACATCAATACCATCAACTAAATTTACATTTGTTATTGAAAATCCTCCCATATTTAAACTGCCCGTCATAGCCGTCGTGCCGTCCTTTGCCAGTTTGGTGTCGGTATATGCTTTTGTTGAAGCATCACCGTCGTAGAATGGTGCGGGTAGTCCGCTGATTGCTGTTGAGCTGTTAAAATTTAAAACATTATTTGTCAGTGTCATTCCGCCCCCTGTTGTTGGAGCAAAAAGTATGGACGAGCCTACAAAAGATAATGGATAGCCCGTTGCCCCACCCGCTTCCGACGAATAAATAGAACCCATATTATTGTTGTAATTGAAGAATAACTTGCCAGTGTTTAATGGATTTGAGTCTTTTACGGCCACATAAGTAGTAAATGTTTTATTCCCTGTTATGGTTTGGTCTCCTGTCAGTTTGACTACAGAAGTATCAAGAGCCGAAACATCAACACCATCAACTAAATTGACATTTGTTATACTTTGGCTTTTCATATCAATCCCCGCACTAGCATTTATTATACTGCTAAATGTCTTAATTCCTGCTATGGTTTGGTCTCCTGTTAATTTAACCACAGCACTATCAAGGGCAGAAACATCAACACCATCAACATTACCGACATTTACTATATTAAAACTTCCCATATTCAAATCTCCAAACATCATTGTGAGGCCATCCAATCTAAGAAAAGGTGAGTTTGTATTTCTCCATTGACCCGTGCTATAAATGAGCAATTGGTTATTGGAGGGGCGCCTGTTATGACTACATCACTTAAAGCATCTATTGACTTGTTTGAAAATCTTGTGTCAAACCTACCATCAGTATAGTATAGATTAGTGCCTTCTTTTATGTCGTCTGTGTCTTAGTTGATAAACGACTATCAAATCTAGAATTAGTAAAATATAAATTTACGGGGTCTGTGTCTTCTGGTATGCGGTCTGTATATAAACCCGTAATATTTGTGTTGGTAAGGTCTAAGTTTTTAATATTTAGACTATCAACTGCAATTTCTGACAAGCCAAGTAAGGATTTATATTGCGACATAGATTATATAAATAATTATTTATTTAAAAAATACTAAAATATATTAATCTTAGTATAAATGCCGTCTCCCGAAGCAAGTCGTAAGAACTGGGGTAAGGCTGTGGAAAGTATTAAGAGTAAAAAGCATCATAAGGTTGAAATAGCGAAAGAGAAATTAGCAAAATGTAGAAATGCTTATGTTGGTGATGATGAAGAGATGGAGGAAAAGATAAACCGCATGGCCGAAATGGGTGTTGCTAGTGATATCGTTAATGGAAAAGACCAAGATGACACACCAGAAGAAAGCAGTGAGAGCGATGAGGAATGTGATTTTACCGACATTATAGCAGAAAAGATGGCTAAGATGAAAATAAGAAGAAAGAAAGCGGAAGCAAAGAGGAAAGTAAGTAAAAAGTCTGTACCTGAGGAGAGCGAAAGCGAAAGTGAAGAAAGTGAAGAGGAAGAACCAAAGCAAAAATCTAAAAAAGGAAATGGTAAGAAGTCAAACATATCAGTTAATGTTTATAATCAATCAGAGAAGCCAAGCAAGAAAGAAAAAAATAATGATATGATAGAGTGTTTTTAAAATTTTGATATTTGTTTCAGACTACGTCTTCAACAAACATCGTCTGCGATTAAATAAAAATAAAAAGAAAAAACGATGTTTTAGAATAAGTGAGAGTGCGGAGCACGACCATCTCGTAGAGTGATTACGCCTTCGGCAGTAAAGCGCAATTCTAAAATATCAATGGATAATAAGCACACAAATCAGCAACAACAAGAAGAAACTCCTGAGCAGACAGAGCGGAAAGAAAAACTTGAAGAAGTGGCCGAAATACATTTTCAATCAAAGCCAGCAAAGATATGGAACACAATAACATCACCAGAAGCAAAACCACTAAGTCAAGTATTTATTGATTTAATGGATATGTCAAAAGTTGCAACAAAGAAAGGTAATGCTAACTATAATTTTGGATTAGTTGCTATTGATGTCTATAGCCGTCGTGGGTGGATTGAACCAATTAAAAATAAAACTACAGGCTATGTATTAGAAGGGTTAAAAAAAATATTTACTAAAAAAGTTCCTGAAAGAATTACTTCAGATAATGGTGGTGAATTCAAAGGACAAGTCAGTGAATATTTCAGACAAAATAATATTGAACATAGAACTGTTCAAGTAGGTGATCACAGAACAATGGGAATAATTGATAGGTTTATTAGAACAATACGAAATGAATTAAACTTAATATGGGAATTTAATGAAAATTTTCAATGGGTTCCTATTATTCATGAGGTTGTCGATGTTTATAATAAAACATATCACACAACAATTAAAGCCGTGCCGATAAATGTTTATGAAGGAACCGAAAAGAACACTCAGGAAATCTACAGAAATCCTTTAATTAATGAATTCCCTAAGGGAACTAGAGTGAGAAAGGAACTTGAACGAACTATTTTTTCTAAAGGTGATAAACAATTCAGTAAAACTATATTCAAAGTTAAGGGCCGTAAAGGCTTCAAAGTTATATTATCGGAAGAGGACTTAGTCCGACCGTCAGAATTATTAAAGACTAATATTGAAGAGCACCATGAAGAAACGGAACCGAAGGAGCAGTTATCGGACAAAGTGAAACAAATTACTAAAGAGAAAAAAAATATTAATTTATTAAAATCATTGGATGTAAAACCGGAAAACATAAGAAGTAGTGCAAGAATAAAAAAGAAAGTTGCAAAGTTAGACCTTTAATTAAAAATAAATTAAAAAGGAAACATTCTGGCGTAACATTTTCATGTCGATCGGTGTTTGGTGACCATAGCATTAATATTGATCGACATGAAAAAGTTATGCTTAACATCTGCTTTTAATTAACGGATGAACTTGGCTTTGTAAATAGTTTCAACCACTCTTCCAAAATGGGAAACAATTTCCGCCACATTAGGCCATGTTCTCACCATAATCGTATCTGTTTCTCCTTCACGATGCTCAAATACGACGACATACTCTGAAATTTCTTGCGGAGTAGATCGGTATCCCCAGACAACAACAGCAATAGAATTCGGAACCTCTGTAGTATAATATTTGGCATTTCCTGCCTTCTTATCTATTACTACATGAACGTCGCTGATTCTAATAACGACATTTCTGCTGCCCGTCGGTCTTCCCCCTTTTTTTGCACCTTTTTTCCTAGCACCTCTCGGTCTCAACCAATCAGGCACTTCTTCTACACTCATGTTCTTCGCATCTTCGGTTACCTCCTAATCATACAGACAATAAAACAAAACAACAGAATTAAAATGAGATACCTCAACAGCGGGGTCAGCAACGTTTTTTTCCTCTGTTTGCTATACACACATAAAGAAAGGCAAGAAAAAAATAAAACTTATATAATTTACCTGAACACGTGCATCATGAGCATCCTGTGCTTCTTGCTGTGCCTCCAGAAGGGCCATAGCGCCCTATACAAGAAACAGCATACACATAAAACAAAAAAGCATAAATGAAATTACCTCCTCTGGTTGCTCCTCTTCAGGCTCGTTGTCCGACATCCTACGACACACAAAAACAGCAAGGATTTGGTCTTCTTGCCTTAGCCACTTTGGGAATTCTGAAAAAAAAAGTCGCAGAACAAAAA
>WBZZ01000246.1:12500-40000 GCA_019918135.1 Paulinella micropora
TATACCTTATATTAATACACGGTGATGTATAGATGATCTATATCTATTCAAGATATGGTCATACCCGGCCGGCCCGTGCCAGTTTCAATATATTTACTTTGAGCCGGTTGAAAACGATAATACTCAGTGATTAAGACAAGTATCATTCTTTGGGAAACTCCCCATCGTGGAACCTTTGCCGATCCGGATCCCTCTCCGAATCAATCCGGGCTACCTAGCAAGACTATTCACGCTAGTTGGAAACGCACTTTAATAACACGTATAAGTAGAAGAACTAAACCGCTGCGAAAGACTGCCACGTCACAAAACTGACTAACTTAGATACTTGTCTGTCGCGCTGACCCTAACTAACTAAGTTGAGTAATTATAAGCATCGGACTGATGTAATTATGACTGGTAAATGAGATGTTAGACATATTAATATATTACTGACGACATTCAAGAGAAAAAAAAATAATAGTTTTTCGATTTTGGTTGGAATTTTAATTTTGTGTCAGTTTTTCATTTTTGTGTCAAAAATTCAAAATTTTCCAATTTAACGGTAACATTTCGCGAAAATTTACGATATTTTGCGGACGAATATAGCAGTTAATTTGAAAATTCAAATTTCCAACCAAAATGGAAATTCCAACCAAAATTAAAATTCCAACCAAAATCGAAAAACTATTTTTTTTCTCTTGAATGTCGTCAGTAATAATTAACCGGATAGTCAGTATGGGCCGGCATATGTAATGTGTGTCGTTAGAGCCATTACGTATGTCCAGCCTAGTATATAATTGGGCCGTCCCTTGGCGCACTTTTCTCAATAAAGTATCTACTGTAGGACACAGCAAGTATACGGCAGATTATTAAGTCAGTCTCACAGGTTATAGAGCCTTGTAGCGTGAACGTTAGGTCTAGTAGACTTTATTCACTTATTGCGTACCATCGGTGTGTGTGCGGAAGGCTACCACCGAAAATACGAACTGGTGTACGTGCGGAAGGCTGTCACCAAATATTTGAATCTGGTGTGTGTGCGGAAGGCTACCACCAGTCTGGTGTGTGTGCGGAAGGCTGCCACCTAGTTGTTATAAGATCGTCAATATCTATTTTATTTCCTAACTCTATCTCGCTTCTCTACTCACAGAGAAAGCAACATTGGTAGTCGAGCCTCCCTCCTACCTTCCGCCCTTGGTACGCCCGAACAATATGGCGTATCAAGGTTCTGACTTAGTAAAAATGAGGCTAGACCCTCCAAAGTTCAATCATGGAAAAGAATGGGAGCTGTTTGAGTACACCTTTACATCAGTTATAGGTGTCACTCACCCAGAAATACTTTCCATAATTCCGGGCTTTGAGACTCATCCCTTAGCCAAACCTATACAACTACCTGTACGACGTGATTCCCCTTCATCTTGGAGCATCGACCAGCGATCAGCTTGAGGCAGGATGTTCTCCCTCCCATGATGCACTTGGTGAGGACTGACAAGTGACTTGCGAAATCTATCCTTTTCCGCTGTGGTTTCGCAATCCAAGGGAATGAGGGCGTTGACAAGCTCCCGAAGTTTCTGCACCTACAAAACAGAAATAAAAATTTTGATTTTTGTTTTGGAAAAACTTGGCGAAATTCGGGAAAAAATTATATGTCCGAGTAGGATCTACTCGGTCATGTCTGAAAAAAAAACCGGAAAATTACGGTTTAAAAAAATTGATCTGGGCCGGGAACACAAAAACATCATGTCAGAGTAGACCCTACTCCGACTTTCTTTCTGTGATACGGTCAATAAGTCAAAATTTGTTCACAAAAATCGATAAGTCAAAATTTGTTCACAAAAAAAAAAGTAAGAGTAGACCCTACTCCGACTTTACGTGTTTAAATTGAAATGGTGTGACCTTTGAAAATACGTCGGTTTGCCAGACGTTTTCCTGAGCATCAGAGCTCATTTTCCCCACGGCCCTCGCCCTCTCATCGGACGATAAGTTGATACAAAGCTTGCTGGCAAAACAGTAAGTTTGGATGAAATACATCTTTTCCATAGGTCTCCAGATACATCTTCACTGCGGCAACACCATGGTTCCCACCGATAACAAGGTAGTAGATTTCCTGGTGCTTGTTGCTGGGAAATTGCTGGTTGAATCCAGCAGGGGGCCACTGCATCTCGGTGTTTTGATTGACCTTGCCCTCACCATAAAGTCCGAGAGCCTCAGTTTCGAACTGCTCCTTGCTGGTGAATTGCTGCCAGTTCCTGGTGTCATTCCAGAAAGGGTCGATGTAATTCTCAGTCAAAGCCCTCATATTTTTCTTGCCATGTTCGGTGAGCTTAACTGGAACAGGGTATGGTTCAGGCAAGTCTGGGAAACGATCAGCCAACTTGGTAGACAATGACTGGGCGTGAGCCGCGAGAAAGGGGCAAATTTGCCACTGATCTGGCGCGCGGTACATGCGGGGAATAAAAATTTCCCTCACGCCAACCAAATTTTGAGTTTTTATTTCCAAAGAGCGCTCTTCCACGTCGAGAGCAATGCGAAGCCTTTCTGGACTAGTTGATTTTTCAAAGCTTCTTGTTGCCTGACTTCCAGAGCTCTTTCTTGTTGGAGCCTGGTTTCCTCTTTGGCTTCCTGGGATTTCAGCCGCGTGACGTGCCCTTGCCAGAAGAAGATGCTTGGGACTTCTTTGACTCACTGGCGCTGGCTTCTGTTTCTTGATCTGTCTCTCCTTCCCCATCTTCCTCATCTCCTTTCTCCCCCACATTTCTAGTTCCTCAATCTCTTCGATTGCTTACTGTTCTGTTGATGGCTGTTGTGCAACTGGCTTGGGCGCGGGGGGCTCCTCAGGTTTCTGGTCAGTGTCAACAACCACAGTTTCAGCGTCGGTTTCAGACTTTTTGTCAGGCAAGGGATTAGGCGGTGGTGTTGAAGCATTTCTGGCCTAAAAGTTTCCGGCGAGAAACCTTGGCCAGGGCCGGCCGAGAGAGAAAATGTTGATCAGCTGATCAACGTTTCTGCCGGCCCTGGCGCGGTTGCGGGGCATTTCTGGCCTAAAAGTTTCCGGCGAGAAACCTTGGACAGGGCCGGCCGAGAGAGAAAATGTTGATCAGCTGGATCAACGTTTCTGCCGGCCCTGGCGCGGTTGCGGGGTATTTCAGCATTTGCGCATTCCCTTACCGCAAAGCAACGCTCGCTTTTGCATCTCTCTGTCCTCTCTCTGTCCTCTCCTCTCTGTCCACTCCTTTTCTCTCTCTCTCTCTCTCTCCCTCTCTCCCCTCTCTCTGTTTCTCTCTCTCTCTGTTTCTTTCTTTCTCTCTCTCTCTCTCTCTCTCTCTCACACACACTCTCTTTTCTGTGAATTTGATAATAAGCAAATTACACAGACTTAAACGAACTAGCCAAAACGAGAAACTGGAAAATACGCCAGGAATGATCATGATGCAGGAATGTTTGAATGTATGAATGTATGAATGTTTGTTTTTCTACACTTATGTATGTATGTTACAGTATATGTATGTATATATGTATGTATGTTTGTATGTACGTATGTATGTATGTATGTATGTATGTTTGTCTGTCTGTCAGTATGTATGTATGTATGTACGTATGTATGTATGTATGTATGTATGTACGTATGGACGTATTTATGTATGGTATGTATGTATGTATGTATGTATGTATATATGTATGAATTTATGTATGTATGTATGTACGTATGTATGTATGTATGTATGTATGTATGTACGTATGTATGTACGTATGTATGTATGTATGTATGTATGTATTTATGTATGTATTTATGTATGTATGTATAATGTCTCTCGTACGTAAATGTGTGTATGTATGCGTGTGTATGTATGTATGTATGTATGTATGTATGTATTTACGTACGTATGTATGTACATATGCGTGTATGTATGTATGTATGTATGCGTGTACGTATGTATGTATGTATGTATCCATGTATGCATGCATGTATGCATGTATGTATGTATGTATGTACGTATGTATGTATGTATGTATCCAGGTATGCATGCATGTATGCATGTATGTATGTATGTATGAATGTATGTATGTATGTATGTATGTATGCATTGTATGTACGTATGTACATATGTATGTATGTACGTATGTATATATGTACGTATGTGTCCATTTATGTAATATTGTATTTGTGTACGTGCGTAAGTATGTATGAGAAAGAGACAGAGAGACAGTGTGTGTGTGTGTGTGTGTGTGTGTGAGAGAGAGAGAGAGAGAGAGAGAGAAGGAGAGAGAGAGAGAGAGAGAGAGAGAGAGAGAGAGAGAGAGAAAGAGACAGAGAGAGAGAGAGAGAGTGAGCGAGAGAGAGAGAGAAGGAAAGAAAGAATTGGAGAGAGAGAGAGAGAGAAAGAATTGGAGAGAGAGAGAGAGAGAGAGAAAGAAAGAATTGGAGAGAGAGAGAGAGAGATGTATATGTATGTTATGTATTATGTTATGTATGTATGTATATATGTACGTATGTATGTAAGAATGTAATAATAATAACAATAATAATAATAATAATAATAATAATAATAATAATAGTGCTTCTCTGTCAATGGCTGATGAATTTCTGCACATGCGCCTCCATCGTCTCACCCGTGAGGGGAGTACGAAGAATTGACGATAGCTCTAATGACACCCCCGCAAGGGCAGTTTCAACACTTCCAGACGGACCGGTATGTTCAATCAAAATACTGGTCCAGACGGAGCGGTATGTTCAATGAAAATACTGGTGGCACCGACGGGAATCGAACTGGCGACAGGGCCCAGATGGTAGAACTTGACCACTGGGCTATCACGGTGTCCAAATAATAATAATAATAATAATAATAATAATAATAGTGCTTCTCTGTCAATGGCTGATGCATTTCTGCACATGCGCCTCCATCGTCTCACCCTTGAGGGGAGTACGAAGAATTGACGATAAGCTCTAATGACACCCCCGCAAGGGCAGTTCCAACACTTCCAGACGGGCCGGTATGTTCAATGAAAATACTGGTCCAGAAATAGACCGGTATGTTCAATGAAAATACTGGTGGCACCGACGGGAATCGAACTGGCGACAGGGCCCAGATGGTAGAATAATAATAATAATAATAATAATAATAATAATAATAATAATAATAATAATAATAATAATAATAATAATAAATTATAGCAATAACAATAACGATAACAATAACAAGACAACAACAATAATAATAATGATAATAATAATAATAATAGTGCTTCTCAGTCAATGGCGAATTCATTTCTGCACATGTGCCTCCATCGTCTCACCCGCGAGGGGAGTACGAAGATTTGACGATAGGCTCTACTGACACCCCCGCAAGGCAGCTTCAAGCCTTCAAGACAGACCAATACTTTCAAAGAAAATATCCTTTGAAAATACTGGCACCGACGGGAATCGAACTGGCGACAGTTCCAAGATGGTAGACCTTAATCACTGGGCTATCGCGATGCCAATAATAATAATAATAATAATAATAATAATAATAATAATAATAATAATAATAAATAATAATAATAATAATAATAATAATAATAATAATAATAATAATAATAATAAATAATAATAATAATAATAATAATAATAATAATAATAATAATAATAATAATAATAATAATAATAATAATAATAATAATAATAATAATAATAATAATAATAATAATAATAATAATAATAATAATAATAATAATAATAATAATAATAATAATAATAATAATAATAATAATAATAATAATAATAATAATAATAATAATAATAAAATAATAATAATAATAATAATAATAATAATAATAATAATAATAATAATAATAATAATAATAATAATAATAATAATAATAATAATAATAATAATAATAATAATAATAATAATAATAATAATAATAATAATAATAATAATAATAATAATAATAATAATAATAGTGCCTCTCTGTCAATGGCTGATGCATTTCTGCACATGCGCCTCCATCGTCTCACCCGTGAGGGGAGTACGAAGAATTGACGATAAGCTCTAATGACACCCCCGCAAGGGCAGTTCCAACACTTCCAGACGGGCCGGTATGTTCAATGAAAATACTGGTCCAGAAATAGACCGGTATGTTCAATGAAAATACTGGTGGCACCGACGGGAATCGAACTGGCGACAGGGCTCAGATGGTAGAACTTGACCACTGGGCTATCACGGTGTCCATAATAATAATAATAATAATAATAATAATAATAATAGTGCTTCTCTGTCAATGGCTGATGCATTTCTGCACATGCGCCTCCATCGTCTCACCCGTGAGGGGAGTACGAAGAATTGACGATAAGCTCTAATGACACCCCCGCAAGGGCAGTTTCAACACTTCCAGACGGACCGGTATGTTCAATCAAAATACTGGTCCAGACGGAGCGGTATGTTCAATGAAAATACTGGTGACACCGACGGGAATCGAACTGGCGACAGGGCCCAGATGGTAGAACTTGACCACTGGGCTATCACGGTGTCCAAAATAATAATAATAATAATAATAATAATAATAATAATAATAATAATAATAATAATAATAATAATAATAATAATAATAATAATAATAATAATAATAATAATAATAATAATAATAATAATATATGTATATATGTATGTATGTACGTAATACTATGATATTAGTTTGTATGCATATGTCCTTGTATGTATGTATGTACGTATGTACGTATGTATGTATGTTATGTATTATGTTATGTATTATGTATATGTACGTATGTATGTATGAATGTAATAATAATAATAATAATAATAATAATAATAATAATAATAATAATAATAATAGTGCTTCTCTGTCAATGGCTGATGCATTTCTGCACATGCGCCTCCATCGTCTCACCCGTGAGGGGAGTACGAAGAATTGACGATAAGCTCTAATGACACCCCGCAAGGGCAGTTCCAACACTTCCAGACGGGCCGGTATGTTCAATGAAAATACTGGTCCAGACGGAGCGGTATGTTCAATGAAAATACTGGTGGCACCGACGGGAATCGAACTGGCGACAGGGCCCAGATGGTAGAACTTGACCACTGGGCTATCACGGTGTCCATAATAATAATAATAATAATAATAATAATAATAATAATAATAATAATAATAATAATAATAATAATAATAATAATAATTCCAATAAAAATAACGATAATAATAATAATAATAATAATAATAATAATAATAATAATAATAATAACAAAAATAATAATAACAATAATAATAACAATAATAATAATAATAATAATAATAATAATAATAATAATAATAATAATAATAATAATAATAATAATAATATATATATATATATATATATTGATCTGTCATGGCTGAGCCCGAGGGCCATGCGCCTCTATCCCTCGACCCAACAGGGACTACAGTGAGTATGTTGGGGAGGGAAGAGTGACTCTAACCATCCTGCATAGAAGGCCCCAAAAGGAAGTCTCTACTACCCGCACAGTGTCGGGTACCTTGCAGGAAATCAACTACAAATGATTGATCTTCCCCGCGTGAGAGCTCCACGAGACTGGGTAGGTCCCGCATGGAGGTACTCACAG
Source organism: Paulinella micropora (assembly GCA_019918135.1). Lineage (NCBI taxonomy): Eukaryota > Cercozoa > Imbricatea > Euglyphida > Paulinellidae > Paulinella > Paulinella micropora. Next base: position 20,075 of record WBZZ01000246.1, read on the forward strand.
GGGTAGCAGACATTTCATGCGGTCTGCCAGCGCATGAGGACGTTTTGTGGTAAGTATCTGGGACGCCTCGAAACCCGTCACCACCCCTAGATCTCGGAATGTAAATACCCCTTTGATCCCACGTGGTGTATGTCTTATAAAAAACAACACAACGACATGGCCTCGGAACCAACACAACAACATAGCCTCGGAGCCAACACAACGATATAGCCTCGGAACCCACACAACAACAGAGCCTCGGAACCAACACAACAACATAGCCTCGGAACCAACACAACAACATAGCCTCGGAGCCAACACAACGACATAGCCTCGAAACCAGTGGGAAGAGGCCCAACCACCTCCTCTTCCCGTGGGGTGCCATACTGTGCACCCCTCCATAATAATAATAATAATAATAATAATAATAATAATAATAATAATAATAATAATAATAATAATAATAATAATAATAATAATAATAATAATAATAATAATAATAATAATAATAATAATAATAATAATAATAATAATAATAATAATAATAATAATAATAATAATAATAATAATAATAATAATAATAATAATAATAATAATAATAATAATAATAATAATAATAATAATAGTGCTTCTCTGTCAATGGCTGATGCAAATCTGCACATGCGCCTCCATCGTCTCACCCGTGAGGGGAGTACGAAGAATTGACGATAGGCTCTAATGACACCCCCGCATGGGCAGTTCCAACACTTCCAGACGGACCGGTATGTTCAATGAAAATACTGGTGGCACCGACGGGAATCGAACTGGCGACAGGGCCCAGATGGTAGAACTTGACCACTGGGCTATCACGGTGTCCCGAAATAATAATAATAATAATACTATATCTGAGGCGTACTGATGCAGCTAATGGCATATCCTCAACGGACATAAGCCTCCAATACCCTTGTTCGAGGTCCTCCACCCTCCCGTGTCAGTCTCTCGCCTGATGATCGGGGCCACCGATGGAGCTCCTGAGGGCAACACTGCACTAAGCCGAGGTTATTCCGCAGTCCCAGCAACCTCTTGCAAGACGTCACCGAATGTGCAAGTGCATACACCAAGCGCGGTTGCTAGAGCTGCCTCGAAACCCCACCCATAACAATCTGGTGTCTGCTGGGTCCTGGGCTATCAACCAGCATATGCGGAGTTTAAGATCTTTTACGCGCGCAACGACCCTCCTCCCCAGCATCTACCACCAAAGGGTTATGAGTTGGCGTCACAGTTTAACGCCTTGAGGCCATTGGGCTGGAACTCTGTTTAGCAAGTGTGACTAGGTTTTTTCATCGGGATTTCCCTCAAATATGTCACAGTCAACACTCCTAGGCATTTACTACTACTACTAATAATAATAATAATAATAATAATAATGATGATGATGATGATGATGATGATAATAATATCAATAACAATAATAATAATAATAATAATAATAATAATAATAATAATAATAATAATAATAATAATAATAGTGCTTCTCTGTCAATGGCTGATGCATTTCTGCACATGCGCCTCCATCGTCTCACCCGTGAGGGGAGTACGAAGAATTGACGATAGGCTCTAATGACACCCCCGCAAGGACAGTTCCAACACTTCCAGACGGACCGGTATGTTGAATGAAAACACTGGTCCAGACGGATCGGTATGTTCAATGAAAATACTGGTGGCACCGACGGGAATCGAACTGGCGACAGGGCCCAAATGGTAGAACTTGACAATAATAATAATAATAATAATAATAATAATAATAATAAATAATAATAGTAGTAGTAGTAGTAATAGTGCTTCTCAGTCAATGGCGAATGCATTTCTGCACATGTGCCTCCATCGTCTCACACGCGAGGGGAGTACGAAGATTTGACGATAGGCTCTACTGACACCCCCGCAAGGCAGCTTCAAGCCTTCCAGACAGACCAATACTTTCAAATAAAATATCCCATCTGCTCCTTTCCTTTCTACCGCACATTGAACTGTTCCGCCTGTCACGAGTGTCTCGCGGCGGGCTCTGGGGCTCTGTCCGTTGGTGGCCCACGGAGTCGTGAACACCGCGGCGTTCGAAGGCTCAGGGAAACTTGCGGACTGCCTGTACAGCGTTCGTTCGCTGCGGTTGGTGTCATGGAGGAGAGAGGCGCGCGCCGACGACATCAGAGCCCTTGCTGGCCTCACTGGCTTGGAGCGGCTATCGTTCGAGTACTGCCGGGCCTTTGCGGAGGCTGTGCTCTCTCCGCTAGCCGCGTTGGTTCGGCTGCGCTGGACTCACTTCTTTAGGTGTGGCTGGCTGCCCGCCCTGGACTGGCTCGCGCATCTTCCGGTGCTGACGGAGCTTGACCTGTCGGGCTCCTACCAGAAATGCGACGGGCCCGACGGGCTAGACGCGCTGCTGCGGCTGCTACCACACTTGCGAGGGTTGTCTCTGCCCGACTTCAGGGGCCACAAATGTCCGGAGGGACTGGCGATGATCACCCAACTCAGGAGCCTGCGGTTTCCCCTCGCACGTCTCGTGTGCCGAACGGTTGTGCCCGTGCTGGGGCGCCTGAGGCACCTGCGGAATTTGCGCCTTAAGTACTGTGCAATCGAGGCGCGGGACGTAACGGACTTGCTAGAATGTTTAGCCCGCATGCCTAAGCTGCGGAGCCTGGATTGGCAAGACACTTATGGTATGCTCGACGACTCGTGCGCAGACGACAGCGTCAGCGTCAGGCTGCGAATAGAGAATCTGACACTCCGCAACGCGGCTCTGCGTTCCTCGCGCTTTTTCAGCTGCCTGCCAAACCTGCGCGCGCTGACCGTCACCAAGGCATTGTTCTTGACGGAGCTAGATCACATCATGGCGGTGGCCGAGGACGTCGTACTGTCCGACTGTCTTTGTCTGCGAGGGCTGCGTTTCGGCAGCGCCCCCAGGCTGCGCACGCTAACAATAACCGACTGCATAGCTGAGCTCGACCTGTGTGCTATGGGCCCCACGCCGTGCCTGCGCACGCTGACACTAGAAAACGTGGCGGGCGTCGCAAACCTATGGGCGCTAGCGGACAGCCCCACGCTGTCGAGCCTTAGCCTGCGCAGGACCCCCTCGACCAGCAAAATAGTAGGGACTTGCAGCTCTTGAAACAAAAAATTACTTGCGAGTTGATATAAGAGAACAATATTCTACCTCTCCTGTTTAATACAAAATAGCGCCGTAAAAAGAAGGGAAAGAGGCGGTCAAAAAAAACTAAGTTCCTTCCTCCCCCCTCACCCGCTTTCCCTGCCATTCCTCTCGTACCCGCTGTTTTTGTCTCTGCCACCCGCCTTTTCATCCGTGCTTTGCGTGTTCTACTTCAAGATAATAATAGCATCTGGATGCTTATCCTAAAACCAAGCAAAAAACAAAGAACTGCTTCCTTTGGCCAGACGGACTTGGCAGTCCCTCTTACGACTAAGCTGCGGGACAACGTGCTGCTTAACGCGGGCCTCTTGCAGCTCATTGCTAGCTTCGTCACGGATGATCAGCGCTGGCACTTGGGCGTGCTGCAGCATGTCAGCAATCGGATCCACGCACTTGACAAGCAGATCTTATTTACACCCGGAACAAATCTGCAATGGGCGTGCGAGCTTGATGCTGCCACGGCGCCCGGGGGGGTTGTCCAACGGTGTGCGCCGGGCCTAGCGAGCCTTAAGCTCCGATACAGAAAACAATGTTTACTAAAGGATAATCTGTCAGAAATCAACGACCTGCTCAGAAGGTGTCAGTCACTGCGTGCCTTCAGCCTAACGGACCGGACCAGACATTATTACGTTGGGCGCTCTAAACCGTCGGAATCAAAGTTATCGTTGGAACTGCAACCCGTGAGCGCTCAGCTGCAAGAGCTTGAGCTCTCGTTAGTGAACTGGCCGGATGCCTCCATCAAGCCCACCGAGCTAGCATTCCCTGCGCTCCGGAAATTAGTAATGAAACAATGCAGCAAAACTGGTTTGTCGCAGCTGGCCTCTGCCAACTGGCTTAATTCTGCTAACACGCCCCGGCTGTCGTCGCTGGCCCTGTACAATGTCTGTAGCCGCTTCGAACGCTCTGATGCGCTCGCTTCCTGGCTGCCACGCGGCCTTTTCACACGCTTAGAAAGCCTAACCCTTGCTTTCACCCGGTCTATGAAGGCCTACGTTTTTCATCCGGAAACTGCCTTGTCTTGGCTCTAGTACAACCTAGAAAATGCCACAAAGCTCCGCAGGCTCTCCCTAGAAAATGCAGATATCATTATCACAGCGCTGGCCGAGGGCACCTGGCGCCTAGCGCCGAGTTTGCAAGACTTGTGCCTCAACCAGTGCGCTTTTCATAGCCCTGTTATCTTTCAAAACACAGAGAAACTCAAGCACTTGACCTTGCGTCAATGCCACGTACAGCCTGGCAAGAAAGCATTCGCGCCAGCCTTTATGGCAGACCTGCACAGCCTAGAAATAGACACACTTGGTCTGGCATGTTTGCCAGAGTTGCCTGAGCTAAAAAAATTACATATACTCATCGTCAGGCAGGGCACGGATCGTTTGCAAGCTTCCGTGATCCAGATGTTGTTGGCCAACGCCCCTAGCCTGAAACGGTTACGGGTGCTAGCGGGCCAAGTGGACAAAGACGTAGCCACAGAAATTAGGCAATGGCTTGAAACAAAAAGTCGACACCTCGTGGCTCTCGAGGTTTCGACCAACATTTGGCAGGAACCAGCGCAGGCTCGGCAAGCTCTGGGTAAAAGTTCTCGGCATCTCGCCATCTCCTGTGTCAGTTTTCCTAGCCAAGAAAGCATAAGGCAGGCCAGACCTAGGAGAATACCGGTAAGAGCAGAAAGAAGCTAAGAGAGGGGGGGCAAAGCCCCCCGAGCCCCTCTTCAGCCCGCGCGGGCTGTAGCAGTCTTACAAGGATGTTGCGACTGGCGTTCATGTCGCGTCCGTGCTAGAAGGCGCACCACTGGCAGCTGTACGTCTCACAAGGGCCTCACAACCCCCGACGGCGTCCTGTCAGTGCCATGGCTCGGCCACCGTGCACAAGGTCAAAAAAAATATGAAAAATATGAAAAGAGGAAAATAATTTTTTTTGCCCGACAACCAAAGAAACAGACGGGCAAGGGGAAGAGGCAGAGAGGGGAGGGGACAGCAGACCCCGCCCTACAAGTTCTACTTGTCGCACCTGCCCAGCACCGTTAATGTAAGAGAGGGGGGGGGGGAAGGGAGACGCCTCCTTCTCTGCTCCTCCGTTCCCTTTTCCCTACCCTGCCTCGACCCCTTTGACCTTGCTGGTACAAGTTGCGCTTCAGCGTCTTAAAACTTTTGTCAAGGATTTTATTAATTTTTTTTTTGTACATTCTTAGCGCGCCCCTGCCCTCCCCCTCTCCTTTAAATTTGTCTTGTGCCTCCCCTCCCCTCTACTCCCCCCTGAGCCCGGGGGGCTCAAAGAGCAGGGGACAGAAGTAAACAAAAACTAACAAGATGCCACTGAGCCTATGCCGGGGCGCCCCCCCTCCTCCCTTCTCCCTTGTCGAGACTTTTTAATTACATTCCTGGCGCGCCCCCCTCCCCTCTCCTTCTTCCTTCTCTCTCTCTCTCATAGTCCTCAGTGCCAAGTGTAAAACTTTGTCAGGATTTTTTTTATAATTTTCTTTGTATATTTTTTTGCGCGCCCCCGCCCCTGCCTCTTCCCACTCCCACTCCCGATTCTCAGACGGGGGGGACTAAAGACAATCCGTGCTCCCCCCCCCCCCCCCCCCAGCCCGACCCTGCGGCAGATGGATGGACGGCGGTCAATGTACCAGGTGGACAGGGGCCTCACGACCCCCGACGGCGCCCCGTCCGTGTCATGGCCCGGCCACCGTGCGCAAAATAAGAAAAATATGAAAAATATGAAACGCAGAATTTTTTTCGCCCGACAACCAAAGAAACAGACGGGGGGGTGGGGGGGTGTGGGAGAGGGGCAGCAGACCACCCGCCCTACTCGTCGCACCTGCCGCAGCACCGTTAATGCAAGATAGGGGAGAGAGACGCCTCGTTCTCTGCCCCTCTCCGTTCCCTTTCCTCACCATTCTTAGCGCGCCCGTCCCAAAGACAAGACCTTTTTGCTTTTCAGCTTTTCTCTGTTTTAATAATCAGATTTTGTGGCTGCGACAAAGATTTCAAGACGCCTAATTGGATCGTAATGGTTGCTTCTTCTTTTAAAGTCGAGTTGACGGCCCGCCCCAGCGGCGTCGTACAATCCGCCCCCAAGCTCACACTGGAACCGCCGGTGCGCAAACTAGTCGTGGCACAGCAGCAGCACGTGACCTACCCTTCCGATTCTCGGAGTCGAGTGAAGTCACTTCCTGTCCCCTATCCGTTTCTTGCATCCAATTCCTTCCTGAAATTTATTTGCCTCTTTGCATCTTACTCAGATCTCCGTGCTTACTAACATACAGATGAATTCTGTTTGTAAATGTCGTGCTGGTAGTGCCAAGCGAGTTAATGTATGCTTTTAACTTGCTTTGTATTGTCGCCTTGTCTGTCCGAGGAAGAGGGAAAGAAGGGGAAAGAGAGAGGATTGCCCCTTCTCTCCAAATTTTAAAAAAGTAAAAGCCTTGTCTACTTACAGACTTTTTCTAGTTATTACGCGGACATGGAAAGAGACAGAGGGGGAAGAAGGGGAAAGGGGAGGAGGGACAGGGAAAGAGACAGAGGGGGGAGAGGGGGGGGGACAGGAAGGAGGGGAGAAGCAAGAGATGGCAGGTGCATCGTAGAGAAACCATATTTATCTCTAAAACCCCAAATGACTTGCACCAGGTGTGCTGGAAGCAAAGGCAAGCCCCCGTCTGAGGCTTACTATGCAAAGCTTGCAGCCGGTATGTTTACAGAGGCAGCGGATGTGCTTGTACCTGCGCTGAAGTCGTCGGGGCCTGATTTCTGTTTACAGAGGTGGCCCAGCTTCGCCGCATTGGCCTGCGGTATGCTAGCTCCGCTACTTAGAAAATGGCCTACCTCCAATGACTCACCCTTGGATGATCTCCGCAACACTATTAAAGAACTGCAGGATACTAGTCAGAAGGCCGCCCAAAAAAAGAAGAAGAAGCTTTCCGGCGATGAACACAAGTTGCGTATAAAAGAGTTTGCGACGGATGGCGGACCGAGCTATGATCAACAAGGATCGGAAGAATTTTGGAAACTACGCGAGGAGGTCTTGGAGGCGGGCCGGCCGCTACCACAGTTTAAAGCCAAAATTCAGATTCTTGAAGAATTGCAATACAGATGCCAACACGGTCATAAGCGAGAAGAGACCAATTGGTTGGTACCTCCATCTGAATTTTTGTAGCGGCTACGCCGCACAGATGCGGGCGATCAAGGGATTCGTAGTTCCAGTGTGAAAATAAACAAAGTTGCATTTATTTATAAAGCAAAGTTTTTTATTGAAACCTTTTCTTGGGCACCTGTGTGCCAAAAAAAGAAAGAGAAAGAATCAATCCCTTTGCCGCAGAAATCTGGCCGCGTAGCTATATACTACACGGAGGGTCACGATCCGACATAGGTGGCCAGAGACTCTCGTGCAAAGGCGGAACCCATATCTGCCGCCTACAACCAATATTGTGCGCCCTTAGCTTCGTCCTTGGGCACCGCTAAGAATGTACAAAAAAAATTAATAAAAAGTTCTTGACAAAGCTTTAATCTTGGCATCTCTCTACAACCTTTCTTGCTGTTGGCGATTTCTTTTTTTTGCCGTATCGATTTTCTACGCATTTTCCAATAGAGATTACATCCCACTTGTCCATATTGACACGGCCCGGCCCCGCCGACTTTTACTAAAGAAAGAAAGTACAGAACGCTGTTTTTTTACATCTTGCGCACCGTGCTCCAGTGCGACTCCGCGGCGGATGGACGGGGCGGTGGTCATGTGTACTAGGTGGACAAGGGCCTTACGACCCCGACGGCGCCCTGTCGGAGCCATGGCTCGGCCACCGTGCGCAAAGTCAGAAAAATATGAAGAATATGAAAAGGGGAAAAGATTTCTTGTTGCTGCGGTCAGGCAAAAACATTTACCTCTTGGGGGGGGGGGGGGGGGGCGCCGCGCGTATGTGTGTGCGAAATCGAACATTGGGAGTCACTCAGACTGCTGTGTACACGGTCGTGTGTATCTGCGTGTACGCTGGGTAACTAAAGTTCTAAAGAGGCCATGAGCCGAAAGGACAAGATCAGCCGAATATGTCGGACACCTCGGCCAGCTGCCGGAACCCCCCCCAGCCTTGAAATGGCACAAACCAGCTGAACAGGCAGCGGCGTGGTCGGAACAAGTGCCCGCCCTGGAGGACGACGAGCGTGCGGGCGTTGACAGAACAAGCGCACGGAAACTAACTCTGCTATTCCGCACAGGGGAAACACTAGAGGCTACCGCTGGTCAACTCGCCGTGGTGGACTCACCCCTCTTACAGGCGGCGGCAAAGCTCTCATCTGCCGGAGCCGAAAAAATTCGTATCGAGGGAAGCGCAGAGACGGTTGCACTCTTACTACGTACTAACACTGACAAGCTACTCTCGTTTTTGCTAACCTTGGAAGTTCTGCGCCCCTACGAGCACGGCCCACTCGATCCCCGCGACGATGCAGTTCGCTCTCTGCTGGTTAGGCCAACTAGGATGGAGGATGTGCCTGCGTGTGCTCGGAGGGGTGTTGGAGCAGGCTGATGATACTACCAGACGCGCTAGAGAGTGCTTTGCGCATTACGAATAACAGGCTGGTCTTTTTGCTCTACGGACTGCGTGTCCAGACATTGAGTCAGCTCTTGAGTGTGATGGAGACCGTCAGGGGGGAAGCAGATTCTGCTTTTGAGTGCTTTACGCGTAACTCACGGGGCACGGGTATACGGGCTGTATACGAAATCCAGGAAAGCGGCCCGGTCTGGACACCTGGGTACAGAAAGGAAATTACTGAAGTCAAGATACACGGCGAGACACAATATCTCTACCCGCGCAAAAAGCATTTTTGTGACGGCGAGTGTTGTGCCAGACAACGCGAGATACAGCGCGAGCCTATACACACAGATAAGCTGTGGATCCGTGTTGTCTGGTTCTGGCACTGCCCCCTGGACTTTCCCCCAACCGCGAAGCGTACTGGAAATCTTTTCTCCAAGATTACGGCCAGTGCGATGCCCATCGCGAGCCCAGCGCTGCGTACCCGTTAAAACAGGTTGCCGAGGTAACGCACAAGATCTATACCTACTTACAAAACGACACAGCCCTCCTCATAAACTGCTTTAGAGAGGGGAATATCCAGAGCACACTCGTGAAACAACGAGGCATCGCCTATGCTATGAGCAGCTGGGACTCACTAAAGACCAGGGCTCCGTATTTATTGCAGCCGCTCTGGAAAATGTACCATTTGACTACCTCTGTAGCGGAAGCCGGAGCCAATGCTAGCAGTAGTAATAGCAGCAACAACAGCAGTAACTAATGAGAACTGTTCTCAACGTAAACGACTGCTTTCCAACCCCCCCCCCTCCCTCGTCCTTCACGTTCCTTTATGTTCCCCTTGTCATATTTTTTATTAAAGTTTTACAAAGCCTTACACTTGGGGTCTAACTTTTTATTGTCTCTGTATTTTCGTAGGATACAGTTTGTTGGTGATAAGGCGTGCCAAAACGTCAGGATACACCTCTGCTACTTTTGCCAATACATCCTTTGACCTGAAACACGAGCCGCAAAGCTTTTTGACCTCGGGAAGCTGGCGTAAGATCGTGGTGACCTTGTATTTGTAGCCGATGCAGTCGGTGTAGTGCAGCAAAAGGTTTGCCGCAAACAGGAAATAATCTCTAGATAAGAAGACTAAGTTCCGACCCCTTTCGACGGGGGTCGCATACCGAAACCGAAAATACTCCCAGACGTACTCCCAGGCCAAGCATGAGTCAAATTGAGAATGGCGCGAGTAATCCTCGAGGTCCATGGTGACAAGTGACAAAACATACGCTTTGTACAGGAAAACTGTCTCCGTCTCCTTTCCTCCCAGGTTGTAGCCTGTAGGCAGGGAGGCCGGATATATGCCTAGTTCGTGGAACTCAAAGTAATCAATCCACGCGTTGCTTGCGCCGTCGTCAACACCGTTTACGTCGTCAAGGCGTTTGTTGCGAATTTGCTTTTTCAGCTCCTTCATTGCGGTTTCCCCAAAGGTTTTCTCCAAGACGTCGATTACGTGATCCCAGTAGTCGCCGAGCAGCCTGTCCGTCGTTCGGTTGTAGAGTTGCCTCCTGATGACGCTATTGTCGCTAACTCGCAGCAGATTGAATTCGGCGTCGGATGGGTCCGATAGGAACGATTTGCCTCCCATGAATTCTTGCAAACCCACGCGGTCTTCATCGCCACGCTTGGCCCTGCGGATCGACTCGTCGTCAGGCTTGGTGTCCGCGTTTCGCTGCACGTAGTCAACAAGCCGTGCCACAGGCCAGAACAAGTTGAGCAGGTAATCTTCGTTGGGAGGCGCCGATGTCTTGGCTTCCTCGGGCTGCATTTTGTATAGCTCGCCTCTTAGGCCTTCCAAGCATTGTTTGACTGAGTCTTCCAAGCGTTGTTTGGCTTCAGGCTCCATGCGTAGTTGTAGATAATCTTCCAGCATGACTATGCAAGTTAACAGGGTCTCATCATAAAATGTGATTGTTTGCTCTCGCGCTAGAACTAAACATTCGACAATCTTGGGGGTATCCCTTTTTCCGAAATTTTCGATGAAGTATATGGATTTTTTTGAAAACGTGTGGAAATGAAAGGAAATGAATTCCCTGATTGCAGAACATATAAAAATAATAATATTAAAATATGTTTTTATTAATTGTAATACACTTTAACTTCATCTTCAGAGGTGGGCAGGAACCGGTCCGACACGGTAATTTTTCTACTTTTTCATAGTCCCGGCTACCATGAATCTATGATGATAACAATGCCGAACATGCAGAATTTGCTTTTACTGTTTATTCTTGCTTATATTAAGCATTTTACTATATTAAGACATGGTTTTACCTTCAAAAAATTCTGTTTGCCCGCTGTGACGTACGCTGGTAGTACGTAGAGGGGGGAGGGGGGGGGGTGGGGGGGGGATGGGTCGGAGGGAGGACGCTTCACATCAGATTCTGGTGCATTATCAGAGTTAAACAAATTTCTAATTTCAGTTTTTAGAAGAAGCGTTACAGTTGCAGTTGCCCTAGACAAAAACCATTATGAAAAAAGTCGGACCCAGAAAAATTCCTTCAAAAAAAATAATCACATACGACCACGTCCACGTCCACGTCCACTCGCAGCACGACGTGCGCGGCGACGTCCGCGCAAACGGATTCCTGAGTTACGCATTCTCCAACTTGCGTCGGAGCGATCTGAATCATCTACAATATGGATAGCATCATGTTAAGGAGGAGGAGGAGGAGGAGGAGAAGAAGAAGAAGAAGAAGAAGAAGAAGAAGAAGAAGAAGAAGAAGAAGAAGAAGAAGAAGAAGAAGAAGAGGAAGAAAACTAATACCATGCTTTTCTTCCTCTGAACCAGAAGATCGATCAGACGATGAGTCAGTTGATGAACTGGAAGATGAAGTATCAGATAAGTCATCCTCTGAATCTGCCACTGGTTCTGCAGGCTGAGCAGCACCAAGCTCTTCTACCTCAGGGAACCCACAGTCGCATCGTTCGAAATGGTTCCACGCTTGTTCAATAAGCTCTGCCTTCTTGAACTGTTTCCGATCGGAGTTTTGCGTTGCAACACCATGCATTCTCATCCATGATTTCAATTCGCTAACTACCATCTGCTTGGACGCAAATTGCTTTTTTTCCTCTGACGATCTTAGCAACGTGAGAATTTTCCGCCAAGGCTCAGAAGCATTTCCAAATGCTAAATCCTGCTCCTGCTTTTCTTCGCTAGTAAGCTGTCTTGCACCACGCCATCTCGGGTGAGCTGGAGGACGTCCTTCATTAACAAAATAAGTGTGTGGTAAGGACAGCAGCTCTTCATCGGTCAAACGCGTAAGTGCGTTCATTTTCTCCTGTCGTTCTGTAGGCAACTCCATCCAATTTACAGGTAGCTCGTCGATAAATCGAAATTCTGCTCTCCATTCCTTGCCTTTTGCATCGACACAGGACATATAAGCAGGACGGCCGGGCAGGCCGCCTTCGAAGTAATCTCCATCCACCTCTACTCTGGTCAAATTTCCACCTGCTAACATTTCCTCCACATGTGCTCGCTCATCCGGCCCTAGGTATTTAGTAGCCAAAGCACGAATATCCTTCTTCAGGCGCGGATTGACGAAGTAGCCGACTGGAAGCTTGGGAGGCATGTCGGTCGCTGTCATAAATAGAGAGAGAGAGAGATAGATAGATAGATAGAACGAGAGAAAGAGAGAGAGAGAGAGAGATAGAGAGAGAGAGAGAGAGAGAGAGAGAAAGAGAAAGATAGATAATATTATTACCGGGGCGTCCGATAAACAAATTGATCGGTTCTCCTCTGGGGTCATCACGCACTCCATGAAAATCCTGTGCGTCTCCCCAAGTAGCGATCTCTACAGTCGGCAAAGCGTCAGGATCTTTCTTGGTGATTCTATATGCCAAGGGTTTGTTGTAGTTTTTGAAACTCTTGTTCATACACGGGCTAAAATGAGTCATCCAGTCGTAGTTACATCCGAGAACAACCAGCACATGCCTCTTCTTGTGCTGCTTCTTGAATGCAAGAATGAGCTTTAATAACGCTTGAGCGATGTTAGTTGTCAGGAAGGTGCTCTTCCACCCAATATCCATAACTCGAAATTCCTGATCATCTCCATCGTGCCCGTGCCCTGGTGGCTTGCGATGTGACTCTACTTGGAAACGGATTCCTCTGTCAACGACATTGAGCCCAAGGAAACCCAGCATCGCCCACGCGGTGTTATCACCAGCTCCATCCCACTCAAGATATAATTTCCACGCTTGCATTGTGCGAGGGTTCCAAAGTTGCCAATGTAAAAGTGCGGCAAGCATAGTAATGTTGCTATTCGCGCCGTGTTCTACCGCGCCTTCAAGGTACGTCAGAATAAAATGCGTATCTGTAGTGTAGCAGGTATTGATTCCAACGCAAAGGCGAAACACAATTTTTCCTTTGAAATCTTTCGCGGCGCGGCGGCAAGATGGGATCTTCACTGGCGGTTTCACATTCGCTGATATGACTGTGGCAGCAAAATCTGCTGGTGCTGCATTCTTGCGCTGCATGCTGGCAACGCGGCACGCCCTGTGAATTTTGTGATGAAGCCTGCTACGGCGACGCCATTCTTGAGCTTCTACTTCAGTCCTGAAACCGTTAGAATGATCAGCAGCAAGCTCTGTGCAGATCTCGCATTTTGAGAAATCTCCTTCTGCAAAACAAACCTGTAATAAGTAATGATAACAAAAATATGCATAATACCTCTGACAAACTTGACGTGCGGAAAATCCATGCGCCAAACTTTGTTGATCGTATTGTCTGTCGGAGGATTATTTGGATCAACTCGTTTCGAACAACCAAACCGAAGGCACATATCTTTCCAATTCTCGCGAACATAGTTTTGGACTCCTGCGTCCTGAGCCATTTCTTGCATCCTCCATATTCCGTCGCTGCATATCTCCGGGTAACTCTCCATGAACTTCTCGCAGAGTAATACTGCTACCACATCTTCTGTTTCAGGAACGGTTGAGTAGCTTTTTGTCAAAACCTTCGTGTTATTTGCAAGAAGTTTGTGTGCTCTTGACAAAACTTTATCACCGATCCCGTAGATACGCTGCCAGGCTACTTTGCACACAGCCTCCGTTAAATACATATACTGAAACGATCCAGTTTTTGTTTGAAACGATTCAAGCTGCGAAGCTGCCCAAGAATAAAGCTCACTGAGAGACGATGACGCATTCTTCGCTCTCGTGTAAAGCACATCACGCGTGTCGATAAATGAATAACACTTCCACTTTTTGCAGCAGACAGACTTAACTTCCCTGTCCAAGTCGGCGAAGGTAATCCCCAACAGTTTTTGGAGCGCAGACGGTCTCTGAAGCTTCACTGCACCTTTTGTGCGACTTTTCATCGTGTAGGGGCGCGTTGGATTCTTACGTGGTCTGCTGTAAGGAATTGGTGATAATCTCATGATGTTATACAACAGCTCATTCGATTCCATAAGCTCGTCGAAGTTCAATCGAAGCTCGTTGGATAATTCCGCATCGTCCACGCAGACCAGAGGAGGAAGCAATCCAGGGTTGATAGATGCAGCATCACCGTTTGAATCCGTATCTGAACACTCTTCGTCGACGTTCTGCGCAAACAAGATCGCTTATGAACATTAACCAGCATGAACATAGACAGGTAGAGAAAAAAAATTACCATGGAGCCAGTAGGAAGATATAGTCTAGAGCTGCTGCAGCTACTAACATCATATCCTGTAGTGACAGTAGAACTGTCTGACTGTTTCCAGTTGTCGAGGTTAGCATCAACGTCAGGAATACCGGCCTGTAAAAAAGAATCTTCTCAGTAATAATTTTCATTTATTTATTTTTTACCTGTGCATCACTCAAGCTTGATTTTTCTGTGATGACTGTAATGTCCGAGCTTTCCCTGGGCAGAAGCGTGCGGCGACTATCTGAAATTGAGGACACGCTGTCGAGAAGCTCCCTCTTTTTTTCCGGCGGAATAGATGATGACCTGGAGAGCGGTTGCTTTCCATCAGAACTAATACTGCTGACCGACGCTAAAAGTTCAACCTTTGCTTCATGAAGCAAGGAAATTGACTTAAGTGGAAGCGGATGTTCTTTCTCAGGAACGATGAAACATACATGACCAATGTCAGTCTCGAACAGGAAAACTGAGATTTTAGCTCCTTCCTTGGCAGCCTCTTTCAACCAGACCGGATGTGCATCGCTTGGCAGCGTAGCTATCTCTAGGTCTGGATTAGGCGCATAGCTGAGCAAAATCTCTTGATCTTTCGATATTGCGGTGGTGACAGTCACAATAGGAGTACCCTTGCTGACCTGACATTATTTACAACAATATTTATAGAAAAAATGCAACACACGTAACAAAAACTTACATTGCATGGATGTATGTAACAACTAACACAATTTACCTTCACGTTCGGTCGGCAAGTGTCCTCGTCGAGCTTGTTGAACCCTTGCGATGAAGAGTTGATGAGATGCATTGCATTCCTGCTCGATTCGTTAATGAATTTAATTGGATGCATCCCTGTTTGCAGGGAACTCCCAATTTTCATAGTGAAATGATAGAAAATGCAGCATGATCTGCAGCACGCAAAGACTTTCCTCCTGGTTCGAGGAGCCCAAGCTGAAAAGAAGGAGGAAGATATTTATCAGCAAAGACTCCGTAGCCACCACCACGGTGTGCCACATATATCGGCGCCTTGCTAGCCCTCAGCATGGCATACCTAAAGTTTGAAATACACATGAAAAAAATGGCAGCGCTTCCCGTTAGAGGGAATCACTCAAAAAAAAAGACAGAGAAAGGCTCACTGATAGAAGGCCACACACACTAGCTAGTTATACTAAAGCTAGTATCTATACTCCCCTCTTTAAAGTATGCTATATAATAATAATAATAATAATAATAATAATAATAATAATAATAATAATAATAATAATAATAATAATAGTGCTTCTCTGTCAATGGCTGATGTATTTCTGCACATGCGCCTCCATCGTCTCACCCGTGAGGGGAGTACGAAGAATTGACGATAAGCTCTAATGACACTCCCGCAAGGGCAGTTCCAACACTTCCAGACGGCCGGTATGTTCAATGAAAATACTGGTCCAGACGGATCGGTATGTTCAATAAAAATACTGGTGGCACCGACGGGAATCGAACTGGCGACAGGGCCCAGATGGTAGAACTTGACCACTGGGCTATCACGGTGTCCATAATAATAATAATAATAATAATAATAATAATAATAATAATAATAATAATAATAATAATAATAATAATAATAATAATAATAATAATAATAATAATAATAATAATAATAATAATAATAATAATAATAATAATAATAATAATAATAATAATAATAATAATAATAATAATAATAATAATAATAATAATAATAGTGTATCTCCTGCCAATTGCTGAGCCAAAGGCCATGTGCATCCAATCCTCCATTCCATAAGGAAAGTCTCCACACCAATCGGTGGAATAAAGGAAGTGACGGCATAGAACATTACTCTAGGAGCTTTATACCAATCAGCCCATGGAAAGGGACCGATGGCCTATGTACTCCCTAAATAATAATAATAATAATAATAATAATAATAATAATAATAATAATAATAGTGCTTCTCTGTCAATGGCTGATGCATTTCTGCACATGCGCCTCCATCGTCTCACCCGTGAGGGGAGTACGAAGAATTGACGATAAGCTCTAATGACACTCCCGCAAGGGCAGTTCCAACACTTCCAGACGGGCCGGTATGTTCAATGAAAATACTGGTCCAGAAATAGACCGGTATGTTCAATGAAAATACTGGTGGCACCGACGGGAATCGAACTGGCGACAGGGCCCAGATGGTAGAACTTGACCACTGGGCTATCACGGTGTCCAAAATAATAATAATAATAATAATAATAATAATAATAATAATAATAATAATAATAATAATAATAATAGTGCTTCTCAGTCAATGGCGAATGCATTTCTGCACATGTGCCTCCATCGTCTCACCCGTGAGGGGAGTACGAAGTGTTGACGATAGGCTCTACTGACACCCCCGCAAGGCAGCTCCAAGCAATAATAATAATAATAATAATAATAATAATAATAATAATAATAATAATAATAATAATAATAATAATAATAATAATAATAATAATAATAATAATAATAATAATAATAATAATAATAATAATAATAATAATAATAATAATAATAATAATAATATAATAATAATAATAATAATAATAATAATAATAATAATAATAATAATAATAATAATAATAATAATAATAATAATAAATAATAATAATAATAATAATAATAATAATAATAATAATAATAATAATAATAATAATAATAATAATAATAATAATAATAAATAATAATAATAATAATAATAATAATAATAATAATAATAATAATAATAATAATAATAATAATAATAATAATAATAATAATAATAATAATAATAATAATAATAATAATAATAATAATAATAATAATAATAATAATAATAATAATAATAATAATAATAATAATAATAATAATAATAATTAATAATAATAATAATAATAATAATAATAATAATAATAATAATAATAATAAATAATAATAATAATAATAATAATAATAATAATAATAATAATAATAATAATAATAATAATAATAATAATAATAATAATAATAATAATAAATAATAATAATAATAATAATAATAATAATAATAATAATAATAATAATAATAATAATAAATAATAATAATAATAATAATAATAATAATAATAATAATAATAATAATAATAATAATAATAATAATAATAATAATAATAATAATAATAATATATTGAAGAGGAAATGCAAAATCATGCCGGTCAGTTTCACAAACTTTTGTGCAGAGTTTTTTCCACAGATTGTTGTGTACAGAAGAAAAGAATAGCATTCCCGCTCATTCTGAGCTGGGAAAAGAGCGGGAAGCTGTTACATCTTCTCGAAACGTCATGCTCTCAATAAAATCTCTGCACAAAAGTTTGCAAAACAGCAATCCAAAAACAAGTTTCATCGAATTGCTGGTTTGTGAAAAATAGATTAAGCTGGGTCGTGCAATGTTAGGAAATGACATCTATAGCTTCAACAAACACGTTGCAGCAGAAACATGCAAGGGATGACATGAGTTGAGAGTACGTACTAGGAAGGAAATGCAAAATCGTGCCGGTCGGTTTTCACAAACTTTTGTGCAGAGTTTTTTCCACAGATTGTTGTGTACAGAAAAAAAGAATAGCATTCCCGCTCATTCTGAGCTGGGAAAAGAGCGGGAATGCTGTTAAATTTTCTCGAAATGTCATGTTCTCAATAAAATCTCTGCAAAAGTTTGCAAAACAGCAATCCAAAAACGAGTTTCATCGAATTGCTGGTTTATGAAAAATAGATTAAGCTGGGTCGTGCAATGTTAGGAAATAATATTTATAGCTTCAACAAACACGTTACAGCAGAAACATGCAAGGGATGACATGAGTTGAGAGTACGTAGGAAGGAAATGCAAAATCGTGCCGGTCGGTTTTCACAAACTTTTGTGCAGAGTTTTTTCCACAGATTGTTGTGTACAGAAAAAAGAATAGCATTCCCGCTCATTCTGAGCTGGGGAAAGAGCGGGAATGCTGTTACATCTTCTCGAAATGTCATGCTCTTAATAAAATCTCTGCACAAAAGTTTGATAATAACACGACCCATTTTCCACACGTTCAAATTTCAGACCGGCCCGAGAAGAATTTTAAGGTTGAAGGCGCTGACTGGTAGTTATGTCTTTGGAATTCAACTCACTTTGCTCGTTTGTCAACGTGTAGGATCACTTTCTGACTCTGGCATGTCTACGAAGCACATTGCCAAGACTCTGCAAGCCATTCTCAAAAATTCGCGTGGGGAATTGTTCCTTAAAATCAACGGGTCTGCAGACGTGCTGCCCTTTGATTGTGTGGAGATTCCCCACGCCGTCTTTTGCAAAGCATGATCTGGCATATGCTTGCTCACTTACTTACTCACTTATTTATTTAATGTGCAACATGCAGGGCAAAGGCGATTTGGAGGAGTTGGTCCGCGGCTTCAGCTACACCTGGAATGCACAAGGTATTATGTATGTATGTATGTATTTATAATGCATGCATCGTAGGGATCCTGCTCAAGAATAAGCCTGTGCCCTGGGACGACGGATTGGGAGAAGCTCCTCCCGCAAAAAGGCAGAAGAGACAGGAGAAGGAGAAGGAGAAGGAGAAGAAGGAGAAGCAAAAAAAGAAGGACAAAGGGAAGGAGAAGGAGAAGGAGAAGAAGAAGAAGGAGGAGGAGAAGAAGAAGAAGGAGAAGAAGAAGAAGAAGAAGAAGAAGAAGAAGAAGAAGAAGAAGAAGAAGAAGAAGGATGAAAAGGAGAAGAAGGAGGAGGAGAAGAAGAAGAAGAAGAAGGAGGAGGAGGAGAAGAAGAAGGAGGAGGAGGAGGAGAAGAAGAGGAAGAAGGAGGAGGAGCAGAAGAAGAAGAAGAAGGAGGAGGAGGAGGAGGAGAAGAAGAAGAAGAAGAAGAGGGAGAAGGAGGAGGAGGAGGAGAAGAAGAAGAAGAAGAAGAAGGAGGAGGAGGAGAAGGAGGAGAAGGAGAAGGAGGAGGAGAAGAGGAAGAAGGTGGAGGAGGAGAAGGAGGAGGAGGAGGAGAAGAAGAAGAAGAAGAAGGAGGAGGAGGAGAAGAAGGAGGAGGAGGAGAAGAAGAAGAAGGAGGAGGAGGAGAAGAAGAAGGAGGAGGAGGAGGAGAAGAAGAAGGAGGAGGAGGAGAGGAAGAAGAAGAAGGAGGAGGAGGAGGAGGAGAGGAAGAAGAAGGAGGAAGAGGAGAGGAAGAAGGAGGAGGAAGAGAGGAAGAAGATGGAGGAGGAGGAGAGGAAGAAGAAGGAAGAGGAGGATGACCAGCTGAGTGGGTTTCCCCCTCTGGATTCGGGGAAGGTTCGCGTGTGGGCCCACAAAGGAATTTTCACATTCCTATCCGGATTAGATTATCAAGACTGGTATTATTATTATTATTATTGTTATTATTATTATTATTATTATTATTATTATTATTATTATTATTGGACACCGTGATAGCCCAGTGGTCAAGTTCTACCATCTGGGCCCTGTCGCCAGTTCGATTCCCGTCGGTGCCACCAGTATTTTCATTGAACATACCGGTCTATTTCTGGACCAGTATTTTCATTGAACATACCGGCCCGTCTGGAAGTGTTGGAACTGCCCTT
>WBZZ01000246.1:45000-82500 GCA_019918135.1 Paulinella micropora
TTTTTTTTTGTGAGGGGGGGGGGCCGGGGGGGGGGGGGGGGGCAAAAGGTCTCTTTGGGCGCCGCAAGCATATAGTTTAGAGAGGGGAGTATAGCTACTACTAGCTAGTGTGTGTGGCATTCTATCAGTGAGCCTTTCCCTGTCTTTTTTTTCCGAGTATAATCTCTCTAACGGGAAGCGCTGACATTTTTTTTTTCAAACTTTATTATTATTATTATTATTATTATTATTATTATTATTATTATTCGATCCGTCTGGACCAGTATTTTCATTGAACATACCGGCCCGTCTGGAAGTGTTGGAACTGCCCTTGCGGGGGTGTCATTAGAGCTTATCGTCAATTCTTCGTACTCCCCTCACGGGTGAGACGATGGAGGCGCATGTGCAGAAATGCATCAGCCATTGACAGAGAAGCACTATTATTATTATTATTATTATTATTATTATTATTATTATTATTATTATTATTATTATTATTATTATTATTATTATTATTATTATTATTATTATTATTATTATTATTATTATTATTATTATTATTATTTAGGGAGTACATAGGCCATCGGTCCCTTTCCATGGGCTGATTGGTATAAAGCTCCTAGAGTAATGTTCTATGCCGTCACTTCCTTTATTCCACCGATTGGTGTGGAGACTTTCCTTATGGAATGGAGGACTGGATGCACATGGCCTTTTGGCTCAGCAATTGGCAGGAGATACACTATTATTATTATTATTATTATTATTATTATTATTATTCTGGAGGGGTGCACAAGATGGCACTCCATGGGAAGAGGAGGTGGTTGGGCCTCTCCCCACGAAGGTGACCGCTTGGGGAGGGCGGTCACCGGGATATGCGCAACTCTCAACTGGGCATTTACTCGGTAGGGGTTCGGCCAGGCAGGTTGTGGGGTTGTCTGTTGGATTGTTGGTTGGCTCGTTTTTCTTGGCTGTTGGTTTGGGTCTGGTTTCCTGGTTAGCCCATTTTCGCCGAATTTCCTGCCGAGTAAATGCCTGGGGGCTTCCAGTTCCGGTTTGGTGATCTTGTTGAGGTGAGCATTCGGAGGAAACAGTACCGAGATGGGTTGAAGATAGGATTCACATTGAACCGAGATGGGGCCGAGTTGACCTGTTCCAACTCGGCTCCATTTCGGCTTCATGTTCATCCTATCTTCATCCTATCTGGGTTTTGTCTCCTCCCTATCTTCGCTTCTTCGGGCTTGCCTAACTGGAACACATGATGAGCGCACGTTGGAGAGGGGCTTCAGTCGGTCCCAATGCCTGCCAGTGCCTTGCTGCGTTGCCGTGCCTTGCCCCATGCATTCACACCCTCCACCGTTGCATTTCTAACTGAGCAGCTTCGGCTGGGATTACTATACTTGTCTGTAAGACCCTATAGGTACCGCTAGGTTCGCGCCTTCTATACCCACGTGGGGGAAGGAGTTTCAGCGGCACGCCGTCCGATCTGGCTCCACTCGGGGACACCCGTACCTCATGATGTGTATTGTTAGGAGCAGCTGAAAGTCCATAAGGCATGAGAGTAGAGGCGTTGGCGATGCGATGGAGAGTGTGTGTAGTGCGTGAGGCAGGTTCTGGCGACGCTGGGGGTGCTGGCGGGCGCCGAAGGGCACGAAGCGACGCGGCAGCGTCCAGTGACACCGGCGGAAATGCGTGTAGTGTGTGTTGCAGATACCGCCGATGCTATTTGCATGGACGGGCGCTTTCCTCGGCGTAAAGAGGCGCGGCGGTGATGGCCAGCGACATTGGCCGTCTACTACTCTCAATGGATTACAAATACGCGAAGCACGGAGCTACCACTGTGGCCCTTATGGGACAAGGTAGAATCGCCGAAGACCTGGACAATCCCCGTGGGAATGCCTCTTCGACGGGCTCTGGCCCGATGTCCCAGGATGGGAGGATGAGGGCTCGCGTATATGACGGAATTCCTGAACCACGTGGAGAGGCTATCTTAGCTGCGCCTCATCCTTCCTCCCCAAACCTGGCACACGGGTCGGCGCTTCAACATAAGGCGAGCGGCGCTATGTGGCAGATGGCACCGCCGCCTCGACGGTACCGGCGGGTAGATCGGTACGACAAGGACGGGCGTAATCTGATTGTCTGGGGGCTCTCAGAACGCGCCAATCTACAGGAGATCGCCTCCAAAATGAGCGGTCTTGGTCTGGTGGTCCCGGTAATGGAGTGGCAAGGCCAGCGAATGTCTCGTCACCTGGAGCTGGTCTACGAGGACGATGACAGCAGGCAGACGGCGTTGCAGCAACTCAAACATCTCAAATTCTTCGGCAGAGGGGTCAATGTGGCCCTTGGGCGCAGGTTCAGGGACAGGGAACGTGTCCGAAGGCTTATTCGCATCCATCTGCGTGGGGAAGCGGCGGTCCGGAAGGAGGAAGCTGCGACGGGATATCGCGTCTTGCCTCTGCATGAAGAATGTGTCGATGATGTGCAGGTGGTGTCTTCGGAATTGGCTGCCGATGCACCTAAGTGCGTGTCTGAGTGTGCTGATATGCATGTGGTGCCCCTGCATTCGGCGGCCAGTGCAGTGGGGGACCAACCTGCGCAAGCACCTGCAGAGGGGGGCAGCACGAGGGCGGAAGCCAAGCGCGGCCGTCGGGTCCGGAAACGAGCCAAGAAGCACCGCTCCAAGCAGTTCGATACCGGCTTCAAGCTACTCGTCGCGAGTCACAACTGGCAGGGTAAAACGGGATACGACAACGTAGGCACGGCGGAATGGGCATCATTCTACAAGCACGAGGGCTGGCTAGTCATCGGGGCTCAGGAGTACCGCATGGGCAAGAAGCAACTTTCCAAATGCAGCCTGGATGGATTCCGGATTTTTGGAAAACCTGCGGAGGTCAGCGAGAAAAATCGCTGCAAGGGTGGGGTTCTATTCGCGGTTGCTAACTTCCTTGGTCCGTATTGCAACCTGGTGTCAGCCCCCGTCGACCACCGGCAGCAAGTGTGGCTGCGTATCGCCTCGGGTGTTACCGGCGCTCAGGATATCTATGTGGGCAACGGCTACTTTCCCCAGGAAACGCAGGAAGAAGAGTCGTCAGAGGCGTATGCGGCCTGGCAGGCAGCTATAGCTTTTTTTGGAGCCAAAGGTCTTGTGGTCACGGTGGCGGATGCCAACGCGAAGCTCGGGCCGGCATGCAGCCGAAAAGAGGAGGGCATCGTCGGTCAACACGGGGAGGTCGATGATAAGGGAGCACCGGTACGTTCGGAGAACGGCAAGAGACTCGCGGCTGTCCTCGTCGCTACGGGCCTGCGAAATCTGAGCGGCTTCTCGTGCCCAGTGGAAGGGTCCTACTGGTGGTCCCGGCGTGAGCAGCGCGGCATGGGCACAGGCAAGCACCTCCTCGATTACATCTGCGCGTCGCCTGGCTTGGCATCTGGAGCAAAGTTCGGAGTATGCGAAGATGATCTTGATACGGACCACAAGGCAGTATGGGCCGAACTGACGTGGAGCGGCCAGCGCCGGCCAAAGCGGGCTGCGAAACCTTACAGGTCCTTTCGTGTTGATAAGCTTATTGGTGCTGGTGTCTCGGGTAATGATCACGCTGCGAAGCAAGCGCTGGATTATCTACGCGACAAGTTCGATGACGTATTCCAGCATTGCCTACAGAAGCTTGGAGTGCATCAGCTGCCTGAGCTTGACCTATCGGGTGGTGCCGACAGCCAACGGGTGGTAGATGACGTCACCGAGCGAGTGGCGCAGTCCTTCCGAATGGCGGCGCACCGGGTCCTTGGCTCCAGATGTATACGACCCCGTTTCACCAACAATTGGTTCGACGGGGAGCTAAAGGAGCTCATTCAGCAGCGCCGGGAGGCCTACGCAGCATACAGGAGGGATGAATCGAATGCGGAAGCCCGTCTGAATTGGCTACGGCTCCGCAAGCAAATTCGGAAGGCAACTCGGGCCAAGAAGTCCGCCTCCTTCAAGCAAGTGCAGGAAGAAGCGGTCAAATGTCAACGCGAGCAATCCTCAAAGCGCTTTTGGCTACTCGCGAAGCGGCTTGGCGGGGCACGCAGAACGAAGGTCTCCGCGCCGGTGCAAAGGGAGGATGGCTCACTGGCGTGTACGCTGCCGGAAAAGGTCGCTCGGTGGGAGGAATTTCGGAAAAATTCGGTGAAGCCACGGGAAAATCCGGCAAGTGCGGCTGTTGTGGTGGCGTGCTGTGCAGAAGCAGGCTCGCTGGAGTGGGAGGAAGCCGAAGCTAAGCGGCAGTACCACTGGAACGATCGCTTCAGAGATGAGGTGGCCCGGGCTATGAAGGAGCACGAAGTAGGTGAAGACACTTGCGAAGAGCTGGACAAGCCGTTCACGCAAGAGGAGGTCCTTGCAAGGCAACGTGCCCTGAATAACCACAAAGCTTGTGGCGAGGACAAAGTGAAGAACGAGATGCTCAAGTATGGCGGCGCCTACATCAATGGCTACTTAACGCAGTACTTCAACTGGATTCGAGAAGCCGAGAGGACTCCAAAAGCTTGGGGCAAGGGAATCATCGTCAATATCCCCAAGGGTGGGGATCCTACGGATCCTGACAACTGGAGGGATATCTCGATTATTAGTTGCCTTGGTAAGCTGTATCTGTCCTTATTAGCTACTCGTCTAACGCTCTTCGTGGATGGCCCGGATAAGCTACGTCCAGAGCAGGGAGGCTTCCGCCCGGGGCGTCGCACTACGGATCAGGTCTTTACCCTTTGGCAGAGGTTGAAGGGGCGTCAGCAGCAGAAGCGGGAGTCGTATGTCCTGTTCGTCGATCTACGCAAGGCTTTCCCGTCTGTTTGGAGAGATGGTCTATTTGAGAGGCTCTGGAAGCTGGGTGTAAGGGGCAAGTTCTGGCGCACGCTACGCAGGTGCTACGAGCAGACTTCGTCGCAAGTGCTAGTTGATGGAGCACTCACCCCCGAAGTACTGGAGGGTGTAGGCGTCCAACAGGGGTCCCCTCTCTCTCCCACACTCTTCAACGTCTTTATGGATGAGCTGTGTGATCGGCTGGCGAGTGCCCTCAAGATCACGGATGTGAAGCGGCTGAACGACATCAAGGCACTTCTATACGCGGACGACGTGGCCCTCATCGCTCACAGTCGCACCGAGCTCCAGAAGATGGTCAATGTTGTGGCCAAGTTCGCGGAAGATTACAGGCTGGAAGTCAACTTGAAGCCCGGCAAGACGGAAATCATGCCCATTTACACGTCGAGCAAGGCGAAACGACCAAGTATCAGGGAGCGAGGTGAGCCCGTGGTGTGGTTTCGCGGCCAGAAGCTTTGTGTCACCAGTCAGTACAAGTACCTGGGAGTGGTTATCACCGACGACCTGAAGTGGAAGGAGCAGGCCCTGCGGGCTACGCGTGTCACTGAAGTCGCCACCGCAGGTTGGTACTCTTTGTGGTGTGCAGGTGAGATACAAGCTAGGTATCGTCTCATGTGCTGGAATCAACTTGTGGGGGCCAAGCTGAAGTACGCCTTCGATGTCTGGCGTGCCCCGTATCGCAGCTCACCAAGCTGGAGGCAGCAATGCTGCGCCCCATGAGGATGATTCTCGGCATCAGCCCTAAGACAAGCAAGTGGATTACACTCTTTCTGGCGCGCTCTTTGAGTGCGGAGCGTTTGCGGCGGGCGGCGCAACTGAAGTTCTATGGACGGCTGCGTGTTCTACCGGAGAAGCGATTTCCTGTCATCGCATCTCAAGTCAAATCCGACTGGACTGCGGAGGCCGAAGGCGCTATCAGGGACTCAATGGATCTACAACAAGGGCTTCAGGAGCTCCTAAATAGCTCAGAGAAGGACCTCGAGGGTTGGTTTTGACTGTGGACAAGTGGGCCCTTCAGCAGGACGTCAAGATGGTGCAGCAACTGATGTGGGACAAGCGAGAGGCAGGCAGCGATCTTACTGATGGCCTGCGAGTCATCCTAAGACAAGTCTTTGGAACTAAGGAGTTCCCAAGATGGGTAGCCCTTGATGATGCGCATTATAATCTGCTTCGGAGAAGGTTGCTCAGCTGCAACAACCGCCTTCGGTTGTACCGCAGCAAGTTGGTCAGTGGCATGTCCCCTCGCTGCTTCTGTTGTCATGATGATGTCAATGAGTCCCTTGCGCACTTCTTATGGGATTGCCCCATGCATGAGGGGAGACGTAAGCAGCTGTTGCTGAGTATGCAGAGGCTCGGTGGCATGGCTGTGGGGGCTGCTGAGGGGGATGGAGGGAGTGAGGAGGGTGGTGAGGTCGTAGGCGGTGAGGTTGTGGTGGAGGATGTGTTGCTTGGGCGGGAGCGGGAGGGCTCTGTGCGGCAGGGTTGGGATGATATGTCGCCTGTGGATCAATCACGATTGTTTTGTAAGTTTTTTCAGGGGAAGTCGCGCTTCCGCAGTAACTTTAGGCTTGCTGCGTTGTTAGGGGTTACAGCGTTGCGTCCCCCTCCAAAGTTGGATGTGTTGTTTGGATCATATGTGTCTGAGTGTTGGTCTGCTAGGGAGGGTAAAAGGGAGGAGCTTGGGGTGGAGGATGGGGGCGAGGAGGTGATTGACCTCACTGAGGTTCCATCAGCTTCTGTCCCACCCTCTCCCCCAAGTGACGTTGATGTTGCGCGGCGCGGCCGTCCGCGCAGAGTGGACGTCCTGGCTAGAGAGAGGGGTTCGGGAGCGCAGCGTAGTGTCTCGGAGTTCTTCTCTTCAGCTAACACCCTCGCATCTAGCTCTTCATGCACTTCACAGCCCCCATCTGCCCCTGCTGTTGCTGTTGCTGCTATGTCTGTTTGGTGTTCTGACAATGCGTTGGGATCGGCTGACCCCGGTGACCCAATGGAGGCACATGTCCAGGATCTGGATCTGATGCTATAGTCTGAGGAAGCCTATTATTATTATTATTATTATTATTATTATTATTATTATTATTATTATTATTATTATTATTGGACACCGTGATAGTCCAGTGGTCAAGTTCTACCATCTGGGCCCTGTCGCCAGTTCGATTCCCGTCGGTGCCACCAGTATTTTCATTGAACATACCGGTCCGTCTGGACCAGTATTTTCATTGAACATACCGGTCCGTCTGGAAGTGTTGGAACTGCCCTTGCGGGGGTGTCATTAGAGCCTATCGTCAATTCTTCGTACTCCCCTCACGGGTGAGACGATGGAGGCGCATGTGCAGAAATGCATCAGCCATTGACAGAGAAGCACTATTATTATTATTATTATTATTATTATTATTATTATTATTATTATTATTAT
Organism: Paulinella micropora; assembly: GCA_019918135.1. NCBI lineage: Eukaryota > Cercozoa > Imbricatea > Euglyphida > Paulinellidae > Paulinella > Paulinella micropora. Next base: position 52,245 of record WBZZ01000246.1, read on the forward strand.
TATTGACACCGTGATAGCCCAGTGGTCAAGTTCTACCATCTGGGCCCTGTCGCCAGTTCGATTCCCGTCGGTGCCACCAGTATTTTCATTGAACATACCGGTCTATTTCTGGACCAGTATTTTCATTGAACATACCGGTCCGTCTGGAAGTGTTGGAACTGCCCTTGCGGGGGTGTCATTAGAGCTTATCGTCAATTCTTCGTACTCCCCTCACGGGTGAGACGATGGAGGCGCATGTGCAGAAATGCATCAGCCATTGACAGAGAAGCACTATTATTATTATTATTATTATTATTATTATTATTATTATTATTATTGGCCCTGTCGCCAGTTCGATTCCCGTCGGTGCCACCAGTATTTTCATTGAACATACCGGTCTATTTCCGGACCAGTATTTTCATTGAACATACCGGCCCGTCTGGAAGTGTTGGAACTGCCCTTGCGGGGGTGTCATTAGAGCTTATCGTCAATTCTTCGTACTCCCCTCACGGGTGAGACGATGGAGGCGCATGTGCAGATTTGCATCAGCCATTGACAGAGAAGCACGCACTATTATTATTATTATTATTATTATTATTATTATTATTATTATTATTATTATTATTAGGGAGTACATAGGCCATCGGTCCTTTCCATGGGCTGATTGGTATAAAGCTCCTAGAGTAATGTTCTATGCCGTCACTTCCTTTATTCCACCGATTGGTGTGGAGACTTTCCTTATGGAATGGAGGACTGGATGCACATGGCCTTTTGGCTCAGCAATTGGCAGGAGATACACTATTATTATTATTATTATTATTATTCAGCCCAATGGCCTCAAGGCGTTAAACTGTGACTCCAACTCATAACCCTTTGGTGGTAGATGCTGGGGAGGAGGGTCGTTGCGCGCGTAAAAGATCTTAAACTCCGCATATGCTGGTTGATAGCCCAGGACCCAGCAGACACCAGATTGTTATGGGTGGGGTTTCGAGGCAGCTCTAGCAACCGCGCTTGGTGTATGCACTTGCACATTCGGTGACGTCTTGCAAGAGGTTGCTGGGACTGCGGAATAACCTCGGCTTAGTGCAGTCTTGCCCTCAGGAGCTCCATCGGTGGCCCCGATCATCAGGCGAGAGACTGACACGGGGGGGTGGAGGACCTCGAACAAGGGTATTGGAGGCTTATGTCCGTTGAGGATATGCCATTAGCTGCATCAGTACGCCTCAGATATAGTATTATTATTATTATTATTATTATTATTATTATTATTATTATTATTATTATTATTATTATTATTATTATTGGACACCGTGATAGCCCAGTGGTCAAGTTCTACCATCTGGGCCCTGTCACCAGTTCGATTCCCGTCGGTGCCACCAGTATTTTCATTGAACATACCGATCCGTCTGGACCAGTATTTTCATTGAACATACCGGCCCCCGTCTGGAAGTGTTGGAACTGCCCTTGCGGGGGTGTCATTAGAGCTTATCGTCAATTCTTCGTACTCCCCTCACGGGTGAGACGATGGAGGCGCATGTGCAGAAATGCATCAGCCATTGACAGAGAAGCACTATTATTATTATTATTATTATTATTTAGGGAGTACATAGGCCATCGGTCCTTTCCATGGGCTGATTGGTATAAAGCTCCTAGAGTAATGTTCTATGCCGTCACTTCCTTTATTCCACCGATTGGTGTGGAGACTTTCCTTATGGAATGGAGGACTGGATGCACATGGCCTTTTGGCTCAGCAATTGGCAGGAGATACACTATTATTATTATTATTATTATTATTATTATTATTATTATTATTATTATTATTATTATTATGGAGGCACATGTCCAGGATCTGGATCTGATGCTATAGTCTGAGGAAGCCTATTATTATTATTATTATTATTATTATTATTATTATTATTATTATTATTATTATTATTATTTGGACACCGTGATAGCCCAGTGGTCAAGTTCTACCATCTGGGCCCTGTCGCCAGTTCGATTCCCGTCGGTGCCACCAGTATTTTCATTGAACATACCGATCCATCTGGACCAGTATTTTCATTGAACATACCGGCCCGTCTGGAAGTGTTGGAACTGCCCTTGCGGGGGTGTCATTAGAGCTTATCGTCAATTCTTCGTACTCCCCTCACGGGTGAGACGATGGAGGCGCATGTGCAGAAATGCATCAGCCATTGACAGAGAAGCACTATTATTATTATTATTATTATTATTATTATTATTATTATTATTATTATGGAGCGGTGCACAGTATGGCACCCCACGGGAAGAGGAAGTGGTTGGGCCTCTTCCCACTGGTTCCGAGGCTATGTCATTGTGTTGGTTCCGAGGCTTGTCGTTGTGTTGTTTTTATAAGAAATGCACCACGTTGGATCAAAGGGTCGAGGGATGGAGGCGCATGGCCCTTGGGCTCGGCCATGACAGATCAATACAATACAATACATTATCATTATTATCATTATTATTATTATTATTATTATTATTATTATTATTATTGTTCGATTCCCGTCGGTGCCACCAGTATTTTCATTGAACATACCGGTCCGTCTGGAAGTGTTGGAACTGCCCTTGCGGGGGTGTCATTAGAGCTTATCGTCAATTCTTCGTACTCCCCTCACGGGTGAGACGATGGAGGCGCATGTGCAGAAATGCATCAGCCATTGACAGAGAAGCACTATTATTATTATTATTATTATTATTATTATTATTATTATTATTATCTACCATCTGGGCCCTGTCGCCAGTTCGATTCCCGTCGGTGCCACCAGTATTTTCATTGAACATACCGGTCCATTTCTGGACCAGTATTTTCATTGAACATACCGGCCCCGTCTGGAAGTGTTGGAACTGCCCTTGCGGGGGTGTCATTAGAGCTTATCGTCAATTCTTCGTACTCCCCTCACGGGTGAGACGATGGAGGCGCATGTGCAGAAATGCATCAGCCATTGACAGAGAAGCACTATTATTATTATTATTATTATTATGGACACCGTGATAGCCCGGTGGTCAAGTTCTACCATCTGGGCCCTGTCGCCAGTTCGATTCCCGTCGGTGCCACCAGTATTTTCATTGAACATACCGGTCTATTTCTGGACCAGTATTTTCATTGAACATACCGGACCAGTATTTTCATTGAACATACCGGACCAGTATTTTCATTGAACATACCGGTCTATTTCTGGACCAGTATTTTCATTGAACATACCGGCCCGTCTGGAAGTGTTGGAACTGCCCTTGTGGGGGTGTCATTAGAGCTTATCGTCAATTCTTCGTACTCCCCTCACGGGTGAGACGATGGAGGCGCATGTGCAGAAATGCATCAGCCATTGACAGAGAAGCACTATTATTATTATTATTATTATTATTATTATTATTATTATTATTGGACACCGTGATAGCCCAGTGGTCAAGTTCTACCATCTGGGCCCTGTCGCCAGTTCGATTCCCGTCGGTGCCACCAGTATTTTCATTGAACATACCGCTCTGGACCAGTATTTTCATTGAACATACCGGTCCGTCTGGAAGTGTCGGAACTGCCCTTGCGGGGGTGTCATTAGAGCTTATCGTCAATTCTTCGTACTCCCCTCACGGGTGAGACGATGGAGGCGCATGTGCAGAAATGCATCAGCCATTGACAGAGAAGCACTATTATTATTATTATTATTATTATTATTATTATTATTATTATTATTATTATTATTATTATTTGGACACCGTGATAGCCCAGTGGTCAAGTTCTACCATCTGGGCCCTGTCGCCAGTTCGATTCCCGTCGGTGCCACCAGTATTTTCATTGAACATACCGGTCTATTTCTGGACCAGTATTTTCATTGAACATACCGGCCCGTCTGGAAGTGTTGGAACTGCCCTTGCGGGGGTGTCATTAGAGCTTATCGTCAATTCTTCGTACTCCCCTCACGGGTGAGACGATGGAGGCGCATGTGCAGAAATGCATCAGCCATTGACAGAGAAGCACTATTATTATTATTATTATTATTATTATTATTTTGGACACCGTGATAGCCCAGTGGTCAAGTTCTACCATCTGGGCCCTGTCGCCAGTTCGATTCCCGTCGGTGCCACCAGTATTTTCATTGAACATACCGGTCTATTTCTGGACTAGTATTTTCATTGAACATACCGGCCCGTCTGGAAGTGTTGGAACTGCCCTTGCGGGGGTGTCATTAGAGCTTATCGTCAATTCTTCGTACTCCCCTCACGGGTGAGACGATGGAGGCGCATGTGCAGAAATGCATCAGCCATTGACAGAGAAGCACTATTATTATTATTATTATTATTATTATTATTATTATTATTATTATTATTATTATTATTATCATCATCATCATGGTCGTCGTCATTATTATCATGGTCGTCATCATCATCATCATGGTCGTCTTGTGGCTGGCGGCTCACGGCTCCTGGCTGGTGGCCTTGCTATCTATCTATCTATCTATCTATCTATCTATCTATCTATCTATCTATCTATCTATCTATCTATCTATCTATCTATCCTATCCTATCCTATCCTATCCTATCCTATCCTATCCTATCCTATCCTATCCTGTCCTGTCCTGTCCTGTCCTGTCCTGTCCTGTCCTGTCCTGTGTCCTCCTACCTCCAACCTCGTATATCCTATCCTATATCCTATCCTATATCCTATCCTATATCCTATCCTATATCCTATCCTACATCCTATCCTACATCCTATCCTACATCCTATCCTACATCCTATCCTACATCCTAATCCTATATCCTAATCCTATATCCTAATCCTATATCCTAATCCTTTATCCGAATCCTATATCCGAATCCTATATCCGAATCCTATATCCGAATCCTATATCCTAATCCTATATCCTAATCCTATATCCTAATCCTATATCCTAATCCTATATCCTAATCCTATATCCTAATCCTATATCCTAATCCTATATCCTAATCCTATATCCTAATCCTATATCCTAATCCTACATCCTAATCCTACATCCTAATCCTACATCCTAATCCTACATCCTAATACTACATCCTAATCCTACATCCTAATCCTACATCCTAATCCTACATCCTAATCCTACATCCTAATCCTACATCCTAATCCTACATCCTAATCCTACATCCTAATCCTATATCCTAATCCTATATCCTATATCCTAATCCTATATCCTAATCCTAATCCTATATCCTAATCCTATATCCTAATCCTATATCCTAATCCTACATCCTAATCCTACATCCTAATCCTACATCCTAATCCTATATCCTAATCCTATATCCTAATCCTGTATCCCAATCCTGTATCCCAATCCTGTATCCCAATCCTGTATCCTAATCCTGTATCCTAATCCTGTATCCTAATCCTGTATCCTAATCCTGTATCCTAATCCTGTATCCTATATCCTGTATCCTATATCCTGTATCCTATGTCCTGTATCCTAGATCCTGTATCCTAGATCCTGTATCCTATATCCTGTATCCTATATCCTGTATCCTACTCCTATATCCTACCTACCTATATCCTACCTACCTACATCCTACCTACCTACCTACCTATCTACCTATCTATCTATCTATCTATCTATCTATCTATCTATCTATCTATCTATCTAATATATCTCTGTTTGGCTAGGTGGAGGAGAATGCGGTGCGCTGCACAGGCGTCACGGCCATCCGCCTCGACGGTATATATTATATTATATATATATATATAGAGAGAGAGAGAGAGAAAGAAAGAAAGAGAACTCTTTCCTATGTGTACTACATTGCTCGTGCTGTGCCTGTATGTAGCGTTGCCGGACAGGAGCGGTGTGCGCCTGCACGTGTACACTCGCTTGAACATGGGCAACAACAGCGTGGCCATCCCCGACTGGCTGTCCGACCGCTTCGTCAACGATTCGTGTCTCATGTTCGCCAAGGTCGCCCCCCTCACCATCTATCTAATCTATCTATGCAAGTTGCTGGCCGAGGCTCCCTTCACGCCTTGGCGCTCGCTGCCCTATCTATCTATCTATCTATCTATCTATCTATCTATCTATCTATCTATCTGTCTGTCTGTCTGTCTGTCTGTCTGTCTGTCTATCTATCTATCTATCTATCTATCTATCCGTCATAGCCGTCCAGTCTTGCATAGCCCGGGCTAGGTCCCTTCCGGGGTTTAGGCCTTATACAATGTCATCATTGTAGCTTGCGCAAGCTTACGGTGCTCAAAACACTTGGACTAACGGCTTCCTTTTCTTTCACTTCTTCCTTATCCTCCCCACTCTCCATTCCTAGATTGCCTTTTTCTTCAACGACCTACCTCCTCTTCTTTTTTTCCAGAACACAGTCTACCCGTGATTCCCATCTCGGACTCACACAAATTGCTGTTTGATGTGAAACTGCGTTCGTTTGCAAGGACTACATTCCTTTTGCGATATCTCATCTATCTATCTATCTATCTATCTATCTATCTACCTACCTACCTACCTACCTACCTACGTACCTACCTAATCTATCCATCCATCCATCCATCCATCTATCTATCTATCTATCTATCTATCTATCTATCTATCTGCCTATGTTCCCTATCTATCTATCTTTCTATCTATCTATCTATCTATCTATCTATCTATCTATCCATTTATCTATCTACTATCTATCTATCTATCTGTCTGTCTATCTATCTATCTGTCTATCTATCTATCTATCTATCTATCCATTTATCTATCTACTATCTATCTATCTATCTGTCTGTCTATCTATCTATCTATCTGTCTATCTATCTATCTATCTATCTATCTATCTATCTATCTACCTACCTACCTACCTACCTACCTACCTACCTACCTATCTATCTATCTATCTATCTATCTATCTATCTATCTATCTATCTATCCATCTATCTATCTGCCTATCTACCTACCTATCTACCTATCTACCTGCCTATCTACCTATCTACCTACTACCTACCTACCTACACATCTCCTATATAGCTGACCAAGTACCTGCACAGTTAGCAAGGCGCGTAGGCGTTGGCCATCTACCTACCTACCTACCAACCTACCTCTACCTCTACCTACCTACCTACCTACCTACCTACCCATCTCCCATCTAGCTGACCAAGTACCTGCGCAGTCAGCAAGGTGCGCAGACATTGGCGATGGTGAACAAGCTTCGAGGCAACGCACAGCCCGGCGACCCCAGCCCGCCCGCCGCCACCGCTGCTGCTGCACAAAAAACTACCTGACACACAGCCTCTTTACCCCCACCACACCCAAGTCTCATGCATACATGCATGCATAAGTTAATACATCCATACATACATAAAATACGTACACTTTTACTTACTTGCTTATTTACTTCCTAAAATTACATACATACATACATACATGCATACATGCATACTTAAAATACATTCTTACATGTATACATACATACATGCATGCATGCATGCATACATACATACATACATACATACATACATGCATATATGCACACATACAATGTTATATATGATCAACATATATACAGTAGAACTCTTGTCAGTCATCATATCATTCAAACCAGCATTAAGCAGTAATTTCCTTGGAATAATAACTTAATTATTTCCACATGAAAAAAACATGACATTTGGGCCCGACCCGAACAGCGTGGTCACTTGACTGTGAAAAGTGACCATGGCCACGTTCAAAGTTGGGAATGGCACAAGGCTATGGCCCGTGGTCACCATTCTATGATTGTGCTAGCCATGTCCCAAAAACTTGAAGTAGAATGGCTGGCACAAAGGGCCACTGTTTTTCACAGTCAAGTGCCATCCTATTCTTGTCTGGTCAAATTTTTTTCCACTTTTTTTCCCGTGGCGGAAATAAACAAAATTTCCAACCATTGTATTCGCCAGTTTTTTTCCTCAGAATGTTAGACAGAATCAGAATTGATAACCTTATACGGTTAGTCTAAGCTCTGACAATTTTTGTATTGACTTACGATATACCGAAGAATGACTTTAATGATTATACCATGTCCAGCAGTAACGGACGATTGAAACGGATGGTTGTAATTAAGAACGGAACAATAACTGGACCCACTTTGTGGGGGCAGATATACCCACTCGGTCCACAAAGGTGGATTGGCATTACCTGTTCTGATATGGGATCTAACCGTATAACCCGGTCAAAAACATGTATATATTAGTTACCAACCTGTTACCTAACACTCCACCTGATTACTTTAGATTAGGTATAAACTGTGACATAATTAAAGATAATCCTTCCAGCACTGTGGAAATATGTATTAGACAAAAATGATGTGAAATTAATGATTATTACCCCTATCGACTATCCACTCCCTCACCTCTCGAAGTAGATACATCGGCTCCGCTAACACTGGCAGGGTTGTCCCATTCGAAGCTATGCCCCGGCCCATAGCGTAGGTACGTGTGATTACGCACCTTACCCATGTTAGCAGTGTGACGTCGGTAGTAGAGCTCTCGCACCCCTCGAGTGCTATCCCTTAATCTAACTACCGTTAAACTGCCTTCCCAGGAACTGAATTATTTCTATCTTATTACAAGGGGAGACTCTAATCTGTGACAATAATATGTCATAATATGATAACTGTCGATGTGCAAATATGAGTTGATCCCAAATAATAGAAATTAGAAAAATATGCGTTATATTGGCCATAGCATATGAATTATAAACATCATGTATACTTATAAAGATATTACTGACGACATTCAAGATGAAAAAAAAATAGTTTTTCGATTTTGGTTGGAATTTTAATTTTGGTTGGAATTTCGATTTTTGGTTGGAAATTTGAATTTTTCAAATTAACTGCTATATTCGTCCGCAAAATATCGTAAATTTTCGCGAAATGTTACAGTTACTTTGGAAAATTTGAATTTTTGCCACAAAAATGAAAAACTGACACAAAAATGAAAATCTGACACAAAAACTAAAAACTGATTTTTTTTTCCCTCTTGAATGTCGCTAGTAATAAATTGACCTAAGCGTTTGCACTCAATTTTTCATACTAGATAGAATGAGAGATTGGGCGAAATGAAACAAGGTGAGCATTGTCAGGATCCCTGCAATGAAGACAAAACATAAAACATCAAATGAGTGTAAATTTACGTTAAATCCGCAACCCCGTAATAACCAGTCTGCACACGCCAGGTACAACCTCATCAATGAGAAGTCACAAATGATAACGTGCAGAGTGTCATGAGGGCTACAAATGAAATGGAAGCAAACGCACATATATATGATGCACATACAATAATGGAATAACGAAAACAGGTATATTAATAAATACTTACTATACAGCTGAACAAGCATGATAAAGGTGACATATCATATACATAGCAGGTAAAGACTATGTAATCGCAACGAAATCATAATAGCGATTCCCATAAGTCAACTACAGGGCAACAAACAAACATGCTGGGCCGTGACCAGCCTACACAAGCAGTTATTACATGCCGATTCCCTGCCTGAAGCGCCTGCTTGTAATATGTATATATTCATAGCATATAGATAAACATGTAACAAAGTAACAACTTATGACAACATTCTGAATTAATTCTATGTCTAACGCGCAGCATTACCAACATTACATCAGAAAACATAAACATGAAGGCAATAATATTAAGGTTGTTAGTTAACGTGAATTGCCTAATTACATCTGACGGTTGTCATAGGATACAAGCATATACCGAGAAATATGAGCGATCCGATCACGGTGACAACTATGTCTACAATTTAGCTGTGCTAATAAAACTAAAACCATAGCACAAGCTACATGGTGGCCGATTTGTCTTTTTAGTTTACTATCTATATGTAAAGCTATAACTATTATTATACTATTATTATGACATTAACTTCGATTAAGTCTAGCAAAGTCTAGCAAAGTAGATCATCGACACATGCGATATAATCTAAATTTCATGTATAAACTTCTAATGTCGCAATAAATTCAAAACAATAGTGGTGGCTCTCTCTCCCCCTCACTTTTCGGAGTGTTACATAGCAAAGTGAGTTTTAGTTGATAAGTATTTAGACATTAAAGGAGACAAGAGCAAAATACACAAACAATGAAAATATAACATACAATATGTCATACACGCATAGTGCAGTATGCATAATACAACAAAGAAGCTATTCTGATGGCATTTCAACCGCGACGTGCCCGGAGATTGGCGAAAATTGCGTACATGGAAGAGACTTAGTCAGATAATCCGCTAAATTTTTCTTCGACGCGATTTTATACAATTGCACGGACCTTGCACGGCACCTGTCGACCAAGTAATGAAAACGCACTGCAATGTGTTTAGTACGGTTCTCACCAAGGCCTCTGGCTGACAATGAAATAGCTCCAGAGTTATCCTCAAGAACTGGATGATTCCTGGCGAATAACCCATATCGACCAGCACCTTCCGAATGGCCTCTGCCTCCCTAACCGCCTCATTTGCGGCTATAATCTCAGCTTCGACAGTCGAATTGGCAACAACGGACTGCAACTTAGAGAAAACTAAAATGAAACCACTTCGAGATCTTCTGTCCTCAACACGAGAAGCGAAATCGGAATCGCAATAACCGAACACAGGTGTCGTTGGCCGGATTTCCTTTGGAATTTCCCCTTCACCGAGCTTGACTGAGTTCTGAGCTAAATGAGTAGGGTCAATGTCCTGAAACGATTCCATCACGGGCGACCCGGAAAATTGCCTGTGCTTACGCTCCCCCTGCTTAGCGTAACTCCACATCGAAGTGATAGTTTTGTCCGCTCTACGAAAGAAAATCCCACGAGGAGTAACCAAAAACCTGCAGATCTTATCGATACGCGAATACGCACGAGGGGGGTTCGGAACCATATCCAAAGCTGCCATGTTCAGAGCACAAACGATCAAAGGCTGAGTGTTGACTGCTACGAAAAGTAAGACACTAATAAGAGTACGAAGATCATACTCTAAAATGGGATGTCCGGGCTTGAGTGGACGAACAACATCAGAGGTATTGGGGGACTTGGCGGGAATAGCGCCGTCATAGCCAAGCTTGAGCAACACGGCTTTAAATAAATCCTCTGGTGTACAAGGATGCCATTCTCGAAATGATCGAGCGAAATGTTTTTGAACGATGTGGCAACACCGAGGTCCTTGCAACTCAAACCACTTTTCTGGAAGAACTTAACTAACTCAAGGTGCTCTTTCTCGTTAGCTACATGCAATCCATCATCTACATGAAATGTGATCAATGTGGTGTGCAGTGGGTTGTCGTTCTTCACAATTGCATACGATGCCTTGTCAGTCGCAAGGGGCTTGAACCCAAACTTAACCACAATCTCATTCAGGACATTGTACCAAAGCCGTTCTGATTCAGGGCGACCGTAATACGCTTTGAGAATGAGCCACACCACCCGACACAGGACGTGCGTAGATGGTGTAAGGCATGATAGCGTGCAAATATGCATTGACAAAGTCAACAAGCCTCAAATCTCTATTATGAACAGCAGCGTGCGCAACAGACATGAGAAATGTGCGGTGATGAGCAGTAGGAGAATATGTACGTTTAGCATTAAAATGAATGCCAGGTTCCATTAAATCTCCTCTTATTGCTGTTCTAATAAGTACCACCTTTAGGGTCTGGCTTTACCGTATCTACCCAAGTTAGTGGTATTATTTTGCTGCCACCTTTTCCTCGCCTCTGTCTCTCTCACCCATTCGAACGATCTCAACTCTTCCTGCTGTTTTATCTCTTTCTCTCTTGCTGCCTTCTTATCTTGTGGTTTGATATCGGGAGGCAGTTCAATGGCAGAGTAAAAACAAGCATTATGAGCAAAATCGGGCACTACCTCAAGCAATTTTGCGGCATGCAATATGGGTGGTGGTTGTGTTGACGCTACAGTAGCTGATGCTAGTACGCTAACTGGAGGAGCAACTGGTTGCTTCTGGGTCTGACTCTTTTCTGTCCCGCAGGTATGAGATTATCGTCTGATATCTCACCTGCGTCCATGAACGAAAAGTAGCGGGGTTGGGCTTATCTGAATACTGACTGAGTTTGTTCTCCTTCATCCAACTTGGGCACAACTGGGGCTTCTATGCTGACTTCTTGGGGGGTGTTCAGACTGGTCGTACCGACTGAAATAATCCTATATTTCTCTATCTCACTATCTAACATTCTCTCTGCTTTACCCTCTCCGAAGTCTATGTAATGCGTAGGTTCCATTTTTCCTGAGATTGCTTTCAAAGCTCCCCCTGGACGAATGGCACGTCCCTTTCTGATATGTGTGCGCCACTGCTCTCCATATTGAGTCTGACCCCATTTTTCTCCAAATTCTGGGGCAGGAACTGCTACTTCAACTCCCTGTAATGGGTCCAGTCGGTTCGACAGTCTTGCCTTCCTATTCTTTGCTTTGGGAAAGGCTATCGAACTGATTGGCGGTGTACTGACACTCTCTTTTTTTGGTTGTGGGTTTCCTCCCGGATCATGGACTTGTGGGGTGACTGGTGGGGACAACTGTTCGGCATCCGTATCACTATCACTTTCCATTACCACAACTTCTTTTTCCACAACTACAGAAGACCTAGAAGCACCCGAAATGGGCAAACCCTGTTTCCTAGGATAATTTCCCACTTCAGATCCCTCTGTTTCTACAGCGTCGACGATCCCGCTTTCTTGATTGTTCTCAACATCTCCCCCTGCTGTACGAGACTTTGGGACTGGTGGATCCTTATTCCCATTTACCCTTTCTAACTTCTCGTCCTCTAGGGGGTCTATCTTGAGAACTTTAGCAGCTACTCTTTTTCCCATGCGATTCACATCGAAACGAACATCTCTCAGATCTCCGTAGATACGTTTGCCTATAGGATCATACACTCTGCAGTATCTGGTTGATTCGTACCCTAGAAATATGACAGGCACACCTTTGGGCTATCCCTTCTTACTCTCCACTTTCATGATAGCAGCACAACCAATGGGTTTTAGGTGTGACATTAGCGGTTTCTTCTTGAAGATGGCCTCAAAAGGAGAAATACCCTTGAACCTTCCGTGTGCGTTGGGTATCCTATTTTCGATGTATGTAGAGTTCTTTCCCATGTCTGTCCAAAAACTTATGGGCAAGCCCGCGTCAAGTCTGGCAGCTGTTGCTGGGCATTCCATGGTTAGATGTGATCTTTCTATCACTGCATTACTCTTACTGTGGCCCTTAGGGGACGGGTAGAATTCTACTCCTGTACGCTTAACCCAGGACTTAAAGACTCCGTAACCCCTATACTCCTGATCTGACTTGACCATTCTAACAGCATTTCCTGTCTGACGTTCAAAGAATGCAACTGCCTCAAGAAAATAGTCGAAAAACTCGTTCTTTTGTTTTAGGTAGTAGTCCTTTACGTATCCGCTAGCTACGCACTTAATGGTGTACTTGTATTTCCTACCATCATGAGACAATACTAAGTAAAACTGAGTATCCATGACTAAGCATTCTCCTGGGGCCCGATCCCTGTCATGTCTGTTCTTCGAACTGTGATCTACTTCTCGCATCTTAGCTAGACTACAGCACTCACACTTTCTCACTGCTTCTCTCCAATCTTTTCCTATGATCGTCCATCCCTGCGCCTTAGCTAGCCTATCCATCGCCGCACAGCCTCTATGTAATGCCATGCGGTGAGGTATAACGAAATGGATGTTCTTGCTCGCATCTGGACTGACAACAGGTAAGAGGTATGAGAAATGGTATGTGTTGTCGTTGGCTTTCTCTCCAAGTTCAGTGTCATTTTCGTACGTGTATGGCACATAGTTACAAACATGGTCACATCCCCACCCACAAACACATGCTGATACATTTCCACAAAATGGATGACTTGTGATAGCATTTGGTGCAGTGAATTGTTGTGTGGCACTGTGGTTTATGTGCTTCTCGATCCTTCAGTTTAGCAAGCTTCTTCCTACTGTCCACCTGCTTCCCTGTGTGTGGGTCAAAGATGAGGTTAGGATCTAGTTGTTTTATGCCAGGCTTATTCCAAACGTATATGCTGTTCTGGGGTCTGCGACCTTGCGCAAGAATTGCTCCCTTATCAACTGTTATGGGTTTGTCTAGCAAAATGATCTGTCCATTCTGATGCAATACAGCATTTCCTGAATTATCCCAAGTGGCGGTAGATATTAGGGTGTATGGCAGATCTGGGTTGTACACCGCATTTCTAGCAACTACGTCTATCTCTTCTCCGACTCCCGCTAACTGCACTGACATCTGACCTTTCAGGGATGTAGTTATGATGCTGTTAGCTGTTCTGAACTTGGCCTGTCCTTTCACTAGATTAGTGAACAGTTCTTTGTTGGGTGATATGTTTGTGCTACAAGCACTATCGTCAACTATGCTATCTCTAGACAGATTGACCATAGCATGGGCATTGTGCATGATACTACCACCTTCATTTCTTTTCTCATCTTCTTCTTCAGCTCCCGGCTCTTCAATCTGGCTTGGTCTGGGGACAGGACCTAAGATCTCTTGAATGTAAGGGTGCGAATTAGTATAAGCGATATAAGGAAAACTTATGGCAAATTGGGTAGCGTCTACATCCTCACTTCTTATACACACATACTGTTCTACGACTGTACGTAAACCTGAATAAAAGACGTTTATAGTTTCATCCCGGTTGTATGCTCCCGCCGATCTGAAGTCGACTGCGAAACTCGCCCGGTGAATGGCATCAAACAATTCAGTGAAGTAGCTCTCTATTCTACCCGGTTGATTGTGCGGCAGCGATGTTGCCCTGGTGTTAGCCGTAGGAACACTACCGCTGTACTAGCACTGGCTGGCTCTGTACTACTCTTTGCACTACTTATGGGGCGTTTAGCAGAGGTAGACTGATCTGTACTACTGTTACTACTAGCTTGATTAGCAGCTAGAGTCCCTGTTGTGCTACTAGAGCTACTACTTGCCGCCTGTGCTGGGAGTAATGATGGCAATGCTTTAACATCAAGGTAGGACCTATAGCTACTCTTTCCCCTTCTTCTGATAACAGTTTCTCCCCCGCTGTCAACTGAATCTACCCTGTCCTTACTACCTGGGGTATCTGGGGTTTCCGTAGCTATTCTTCTCGTATCCTATCTCCTTGAGTTCCGATTTAGTGAGATAATATGAAGGGGACATCCACCTATTTGGGAATTGACCAGACTGACTGCTGTCTGGGTTTGTCCAATCTCCCGGGGTAGGTTCAAAGGAATCCTCATCCTCATCTTCTCTCTTTGATCGGTCGGTTTTTGCTGTATCATTTACTCCCTCGTCTAAGCTCTCACTCTGACTAGCCTCTGCTGGTGCTGGGCTAACTGGCTGAGCACTATCCATTCTGACTACATGTAGTGATCTAGGCCTATCACTGTTCACGCATAAGGCCATAGTTCCTACCTTGAGTTCATCTGCTGGAATATTGCTAGAGATCGCTACTAGGTGTGTTAGGGGCAAATGACGTCCATCCTGATCTCTTGGTATCCCTTTGTAAACACGATCGTATAGTACGGGTCTCTTATCTCAGCTAGAGCGGCTATCATGAGGGCTTTCGCTTCTTCTGTCATTTCAGGGCTTTTGTCAGAGTCTGGTCTGAGTTTTGGCTGATGAAACACAGTTTTTGAACCTAATCAGCCTCCAGGCTGCGCTTGCTCCCGGTCCTCCTTTCCTACAAAGGCCTAAGGTCCACTTACATCGCTTGCCTGTCTCTCTGACTATGCCCTCGCATCTCTTGTTATCAGGGATCAAAAACTCCTCTGGTGTCTCAATCTTTCTTGATCTCCAAACCTTAGCATAATTAAGATTAACTGGCTCTAAGGTGACAGTATCAATGGGGACAACACCAAAAAGCTCTGTCAAAACTATCGAGAGATCGCGCCCTAAATATCTATTCTGTGCTTCTAGTAATGCGTATTTCAGCAAAAAGTCGCTAGAGAAGTATGGGACGTGAAAGATGCTGGGATCAATCCCTCTAAACTCCTGTGGGGGTCTAGCTAGGGGTTTAACTTGCTGATGAGTATGTGGGATGGGAATAGGGATAGGGCTAGTCTGATGCCTACTCTTACTCTCCCTCTTCTTCACTTCCACATTCATGTGTATCCACTGTATGAGTTGTAGTGAGTCCTCAGTCTCTTAATTGTCGTCATCTTTCTGACTACCCTGATCTGACTGTTCTGGTGACTCTACTTCCTCATCCTCTAGTGGGGCTACTGACTCTTTCTCGTCTTGTGATGATTCGTTCTCTTCCTCTTCCTGCTCCTCACCTACACAAATGAACTTACCATTCCTTGGCCCTTTTCTTTTGTTCATTGTGCTGCCTTTCCTTAGCTTGTGTTTACAGCTAGACTTGTCAGAAGAGCTATCCTTGTGAGTGGGTTTACGTGGTCTGTCTGTTGACTTAGGCTTAGTTGTCTTTCCCTGTCTTGCTGATATGCTTTTAGTGAAAGAGCAATCACTACCTGTGTGTCTGACACCTCGTTTTCCCTCTCTGCAATCTGTTCGTACACACCTCGACGTACATTCATAACACATATGCCCAGCTGCCTGCAGCAGTAGCATTTTAGTTCAGAATCCTTCGTCGTCGACACTGTACTAAACACTATCTGCTTTCCTTTTTGCGGTGTTATTACTTTCCTGTACAGTTTTTCGTTGTTTCACTCTTGTGTGACCTGTATTATCTTTAGGGTTAGCTGTTTCCAGTCCCATCTGTGATCCATGTGCTGCCATGACGGAGACTTATGGAGTAGGGGCCGCCCCGGGTCCGGTCGTAGGGAAACTTTTTTTGCATGCAAAGTTTCAAATATTAAAATAATGACGTAGAACACTGTTTAAAGCTGTAATATTGTATTTTAATGCAAAAAAACAATGTTCGAACTATTATTAAGGTGCGTAGATGAGCATGCAGACCATAGCAGATAGCGGCCTGCACCGGTACTTGCAAAGTGCACGTGCTACATGTTACCTGCTATCAGCGCGTAAGTACAAACGATACAAACACGATTTCGATGCAGATTTAATTGAATTCAGCTTTTGTTGCCACTAATTATTTTTTTCTGGTCCTGGTGGCACCCGCCAGCCACTCGCCAGTACAAGTACGCTAAGCTAGTGACAACATGCAATAATTCAAAGTCCTGCAGTGCCAGTGCAAAGACACAGTGTCAGCATCTCAAGCAGCTACATTTCTAAGGACTTTCAACATGATTGGCCTCATTCAGCTGCTAAAAATAAAAAAAAACCACGCCCACTCACTCATCCTCCTCCAGATCTGATTCATCATCAAATGAAGCCAAGCCACCGCAGTTAATGCATCCTGCGAATTCCTGATCACCTGGACCTAATGGATTTGGATAATTACAATACGCGCACATCCAGCGCGTTGCGGGCTCTTCGTATTCGCTCCCTTCATCATCTTCTGCGTCGCTTTCAGCATATGAGTCTACCTTCGCCGCCTTGGAGCGAGGCTGTCTGGTAGAAGCTGCTGCGGCCGCGCCCGAGGAATTAGAAGCAGTAGGTTTAATTGTAGCAGCCTGCTTGCTAGCTCTCTTCTCCACCCCTTTCTTTCCACTGCTGACGGGCACTTCGCTGTCGGCTGCTGCGCCCTCGGGTGACACACTGTTGGGCTGCTGTGCCATGTGCGCCTTGAGCCTTTCCTTCAACTCTGGTACCGTGCCGACAGATGACAGCCCCAACTGCTGACAGAGCTCGACTAGGCGCGGTTTGCGCAATTTCCCAACGTTGAAGCTCTTATTCTGCAGCCTGCTGACGGGCACTTCGCTATCGGCTGCTGCGCCCTCGGGTGACACGCTGTTGGGCTGCTGTGCCATGTGCGCCTGGAGCCTTTCCTTCAACTCTGGTACCGTGCCGACAGAGGACAGCCCCAACTGCTGACAGAGCTCGGCTAGGCGCGGTTTGCGCAATTGCCCAACGTTGAAGCTCTTCTTTGCCTTCTTGTTTGCCGAACGCTGGGAGGCGAGCCGCTTGAAGTATGAAATCTTTTGCTCCCGCGTCAGGTCCGCAGTTGCACCAGACTGCACATGAACCGCTGCCACACGCTCCCCTCGGCCATTCTTCGATGGGCATTTGTCGACGCCTTTGTGCGATGGATGGGGCTGCTTAAACCGCTGTGTGCATGGCTCGCACCTCTTGCCGCCAGCGACTTCGTCCGATCGCATGTCAAGGACAATGCGGTCGGCGTCGGGCGCAGCACTAGTGTAAGCACCAAAGGCAACACCGCTAATGAACTGTTTGCCAGAAGTGAGGGTGGGCCTGGAGTAACGAAACGAGCGCAAGTTGCGAAGGCCCCAAGAACTGAGTTTGCGAGGTTCAACCTTGTTCTCTTTCACCCACTTCTCGATCACGTCTGCGTCGTGACCATAGAACCGGTTGTTGTCATATCCCGCTCCCTGCGCTGACTCAAGCCACTCCTCGACAAGAGCGAAGCCGCGCCCTTGCTCGACCTGGTCTTTAGTGAAGACCTTGGTAAACTTCCTCTTTGCTCCGTCGCATGGGTTCCACGCATGAAATGCACACAGCATGTCCGTGCTGATATCCACTCCATACTTCTCCCAGTAGTGCGCCTCGGAAAAAACGAACTCATAGTTCTGAAAGTCGCCGCCGCCATCGCCAGTGCGAGTACCAGGGCCGGGAAAAGAAGAGATCTCCCCGCTTCCTCCATCTTCCTTGCTCCTCAGATGATAGTCCCAGCAGTAACGGGTGGTTGCGCCAGTGTGCTCAACCATCATGATGTTGTGGATGTACTCGTATTGCAACTGGCCGTCGGCGCGGCGGGTGACTACAGTAAAGAGCAGATCATTCATCTTGCAGCCTGTTTCAGAATACCAAGATTATTTATCTTGGTAAATGACCCACTCCCCGGACCCAGCCTCCAAACTCTCGACCTTAGCCTGGATATAGCTGCGTAGCATGCAACACATAAACTCAGCGGCTGCGATGTGCACAGGCAAGAAATATCGACCTGCGCTGCGCCTGGTACTGCTCATCGTGTCGTTGGCAACTCACTACCTTCGCCTTCAGTCGCTGGATCAGCTTCAGGTCCTGCTTGCCCTCTGGCTTTGCCTGTTCACGCTTGAGCTCGGCTTTCCATCTTTCCCAGTTATCATGCCACCGGCAGGGAACGGTCTTCGTAATGCAGCGGAAGGTAATATTATCCTCTTTCAGGATCTTGTACAAGGATGCTTCATTTCGCGGCCTGTAAAAATGATTGCAT
This sequence comes from Paulinella micropora, assembly GCA_019918135.1. NCBI lineage: Eukaryota > Cercozoa > Imbricatea > Euglyphida > Paulinellidae > Paulinella > Paulinella micropora. The sequence continues at coordinate 71,446 of WBZZ01000246.1, forward strand.
GCATTGCCACAACGACCGCCGCACGTGTAGGCTCTTGCATTATCAGCAACCCACTGGGTGCCCTTCAGTTCGTACACCAGGCGCTCTACAGACCCTGCGTCAGCGACCATGGCCTTGTAGATATTGGGGAAAAGCTCAGTGCGGTAAGATTTGTAGAAAGTGTGTTTCATACCAGTAAAGAGTTTCTCGCCCTGACTTAGCGGCCATGTTCTCCAACACAATCCTTGCAGTCGCTTTCTTCTCCCACTGAGAAAAAGCCTCGCGGGATTCATCAGTCGTTCTTTTCTGTTCGAAAATGTCGACTTTATCAGGCTTTTCCCCTTTGGCACGTCCTTCCAGGACTTTTTTCTGCACAGCGAGTGCTTTGCGTGCATACCTCTCACTGACGGAAGTAAAGAAGGACTGGAACTCCTTCGCCGACATCTTGCCCCTCAGCTTGCCGATAATTGTTTGCCTGTGTGCAGAACGAGCCGGCAATTCAGCAACAATGTCACCAATGGCAGAAGCAGCTGCAGCCTGAGCCTTGTTAGTTTCTAGGAGGGCGCTGGTTTTGGGAAATCTCTGTCGCCCTTGCGCAGAGAGCAACATGGCCTGCAGCTCTTCATCACTAGGAAACTCAGCCTTCACTACTGCAGCTGACCGTTTACATGCCTGGTACTCCCTACTCTTCTTGAGCCTCTTGGCATGCTGTTCGGAAACGGTTCTCTCGTCGATACGCTTTCTTGAGTGTCCACCCTGTCTTTGAAACGATCGCGATCCCGCAGACTGACTAGACTGACACCCTGAGTCTGAACATGAACCAGCTGACGTGCTACAGCCATGCATGAATAGAGTGCTGTCGGTTGCTGTTGACGAACATGAGGAATGCTCGGATTCATCATCAACTAGCGTAGTAGTGTCTAGTAGATCACCAGGTGAGTGCTGCACTTCATGCCCACTGTAGCCAGTTAGCCTGCCACAAACAGGAAATACTGCAGGCCCTGATATGTTGGATTCATGTTTTCTATCATAAAAAATCATGTTTGACAGTGTGAGGGCATGAGAAACAAGTGTTGAGCTGATATCCAACTCCATTCTAGCAGTGGTATATTATATAATAATATTTCGCATACTTGGAAGCTTTGGCCCTTGCAAGCCTTATTGCTGCCGCGCTAGGCACTGCCAGCGGCTTCACAGGGGTCGGGGAAGACATGCCAGCATGCCTGTGGTCGTGGAGCAACGTGTTTTCATTTAAAAAAAAGAAAAACATGAGACCTTTTCAAAGTGCAGCACTTTTACTTTTTCCCGATAGAACTAGGTCCAAAAAACTTGACAGACGCCCTAGATGTCATAAATCAAACGTCATATAGCATCATATCATATCAACCATACCGAGGGCGTCTGTCAAACAGCACAGAAGACAAGTAGTGGCCTTGAAGACGACGAGAGTGCACCCCTGTACGTTGGAAAAAAGGGAATCCACACTGGAAAAGTGGCATTTCAGCCACTTTTTCCACCTCCGACCGGTGTGTCTTTTGTTCAAGTCGAATTTCCCTCCAACACTCACTTAGTGAATTGAGAAATGAGTTCTGGAAAGCCCAAAGGTGACGATTCAGTAGACAAGCATTTGTCTCGAGGATGCAAAATTTTCGAGTGGAGAGGGACGATCAGGGGCAACGCATTTTTTTGAAAACCAACGGCGAACCGAATTGGAAAAACTTGCAGGATTGCATTATCCCCCAGAAGTTACTGCAAAGTATTGGAATTTTCCTTCCCCCAAGGCAGAGGCCAAGGCATGGCACAGTGTACCAGATAACGTCGTACACACGTACGTTCCTTCTGGGAAAACATTTGTTCTGGCCTCCAAGAACGAGATCTTTCAAGATCTGCCGTCTGCAAGAGGGCGCAGAGTTCGAAGGGGCAAAGCACCTGCAGCAAACACTGCGCTACCTGCAGAAGAGCCTGAAGCTGCAAGCCCTTCTTCTAAGTCGCCTCCAAAAAAGAAGCAACGCAAACCGGTTGGCAAATCAATGATACATACATATGCCATGCACATACATGACATTGTCTGCAGGCGGCACAGAAAAAGAGAAAACAAACCAAGCGCGCCTTGGCAAACGAGATGGCAGATCAAGCTGCTAACAATAACAGCAAACAAGCCGAGGGGTAGTAATTGAATTTCTTTTTTTTGCTTTCTTCTTCTTCATCTTCTCCTCCTCACTGCAGCTGCTAGTTTTACTACAACTATATACATTCTTCTTTTTTTTCTTCTTCCTCCTTCTCCTTCTCCTTCTCCTTCTTCTTCTTCTTCTTCTTCTTCTTCTTTCTTCTTCTTCATCTTCTTCTCCTCCTCCTCCTCCCTCTACTACTACTAATACTACTACTACTACTACTGCTACTGCTGCTACTACTACTACCACCACCACTACTACTACTACTACTACTACTACTACTACTACTACTACTACTACTCTTCTTCTTCTTCTTCTTCTTCTTCTTCCTCCTCCTCCTCCTCCTCCCTCTACTACTACCAATACTACTACTACTACTGCTACTGCTGCTACTACTACCACTACTCTTCTTCTTCTTCTTCTTCTTCTTCTTCTTCTTCTTCTTCTTCTCCAGACCTCCTCCTCCTCCTCCTCCTCCTCCTCCTACTACTACTACTACTACTACTACTACCACTTGTAACTACTAATGCAGCTGATAGTATTGCTACAACTATGCTTCTTTTTTTTCTTCTTCTCCTTCTTCTCTTCCTTCTTCTCCTCCTTCTTCTCCTCCTTCTTCTTCTCCTTCTTCTTCTTCTCCTTTTTCTTCTTCTCAAGAGCCCGGCTGCGGCAGAAGGCAACTCCGACCCCAATGACAGGTTTACTACTTTGATTTGCATTGCAATATTATTATTTAATGTTCTGACAGCGAGTCGAAGCACAACGGCCGCGAGGAGGAAAGGACTGAGCTGACGGCGGAACAGCAGCTGCAGTTGCAGAAGGACTTGCAGAACATCTGCAAGTTTTCCGAAGCTGCCAAGTCAGGTCTGCTGCAACAGAACGCAGTCCTGCGTCTCAATGAAGAAGATGTGCCGCCGCCTTCCCTCTGCGCGCGGGTAAAGATGTGTCGCCGCCCCTCACCGGCGCGCCTAAACAGCCCAGGCGCATACTTCAGCTCGTAGTCAATCCGAAGCCAGCCTTGAAGTATTGGGCAATCCCCAACACCAAGAAGTACTACGTTAAGTTCGCGCAGGATGCCTCGCAAGAGGAAAAAGTTGAATTGCAGAAAGGGTACGTGCTGTTTTCATGAATGGTACAATAAAGCAGTGCTATGTGATGATAGGCTTCTCTTAGCGTTCACGGACCCCATGACCAATGCTGTCGTTTATTTTTCGCTGCTCATCAAGCAGTACTGGAGTGATCTGGGATTAGAGATAGGGGTACTTTTTTTTTTTCTAGATTGTGCACGCATTCCTTCACTGCTTGTGGACTGGTAGTCGCTGGATTGCTGGCTCACGACCCGAGGCCCTAGTAGTAGTGCAGAGAGGTTGGCGTGCTTGGGGTACTTACTGGCGTAGCTGTGATAGAAAGCTGTAATAATGCTTGCACTGCTGCAGGCCTGGTCGCTGGTTGGAGAAGAAGCAAGCGACTGAAGATACCTTCACGATGGGTCGACGTGCAGTTATGCTTGCGCGCCAGGTGGAGGAAATCACGGCGGAGGGTGTGTTTGAACCATCTGTTGAGTTTGTTTTCTGCGAGGAGGGAGACATAGATCCGATCGCGACCACCAAGGACTGGAATGTCCATCCTGGCAACGTTTCTGACGAGTATGTGAAGAAGTTTATCTCTGCTGCGTTTGAGCCCCATCTGTTTGCTGGTAACAATGCTTGGCCTTCGGATGTTCCACTTCCGAAGGCTGTCTGGCTGCGGCAAGAGAAGTGCAGCCCTTCGCGCAAGACTAGTGCAGCGGACAGCGCATCCCCTGCCATCTCCCCCGGGTAAGTTCATTTCTTCAATCAAATATTAATGCATAATTTTTTTATGCAGTTCCGCGAGGCCCAAGCGGAGCGCCACGCTTCCAAAGTGGAAGTGGGGGCTGTTAGACATGCGAACCATCGCTGGCGACGAATGCAAGGAGTTGGGTGCGGATTGCGTGAAGGTTTATGCAATGCCCATCAATGGGGGCAAGCTTGGAGATTTCATTGGTTCCAGTGGCCTCCGCTTGAATGGGTTTGACGGGGATCACAATCCACGGTTGGAATTTTTCGGCGAAGAGTTCGACGAGGTCACGGATCCCGAACAGTTCAAAATCATTGCAGCGAACCCCGGCACCCACACGTTGAGGCTCAAGCGCAAGATATGGAAGCTGAACATGAACAAGCGCGAGCAAATTTTAGCAGGAAACATTCCTGCTTCTCAAGGAGGCGGCTTGATTGATCATGCTGCAGAATTTTCAGGAGAGAATGTGGTCTTCACCATGCCGACGAAAAAAGAGGGGGGGAAGTTTCCCATTCCGGTACTGGTTGCAGATTTTTACATCGGCATGTTCCCATTGACCGATTACGGGCCGGGATTTTGGAAGAACCATCCTGCGGGAAAGCAACCGGTGTCAATCCCCGTCGGTGTGGATGCGGTACGTTTCTGTTGAGTGTAGTAGTAATATGTGTGAGCACTTTTCTTTTTGACTGCAGGATGGGAAACTGAAATGGTTGGATGTGGGTCCTCCAGCACATCCCAAGCCAAGCCCAGCGAATCCGAAGCCAACCACAGCGACTCCGAAACCAACCAAGCCTAGCAAGAAGGGTGGCGGAGGCAACTCGCACCACAAGCCTGGCTGCAAGTGTCCTCCCTGTGCCTTCATGCGTGCCATGGAAGCCGACGTGATGGAAGTAAAGTCGCCGCCTGTCCCGACGCCTGCGTCGACGCACAAGCCGACGCCTGCAGCAAAGAAGCCAGAAAAGAAGCAACCGCAGCAGAAAAAGTCTAAGCCAGAGACGGAGTCGGAGGAGGAGGAGGAGGAGGAGGAGGAGGAGCCGAAGCCTGCAAAGGGTCGCAAGGGCCGCAAGCAGCGCAAGGGCCACAAGCAGCGCAAGGGCCACAAGCAGCGCAAGGGCAGCCAGCAGCCGCAGCGAGTGCAGCGTCATGGGCAAGGATGTAAGTGCGCCGAATGCTTTGCGCATGGTGAGGGCTGTGAATGCCCTGATTGCGAGGTAAATGAAGTCGAGGCCAAGCATGGTGAAGGATGTAAGTGTTTCAAATGCGCTCCGAAGCGCGCTTCCTTTCGTTATCAGCATGCACCCACGTGCAGGTGCCTTGTCTGCCTCCAGCACGGTGACGGGTGTGCGTGCCCGCGGTGCAGAGGGGCATTTCCTGCCATGCCTCATCCTGCTAACTGCAGGTGCTATGTGTGCTACCAGCCCCACGGTGCTGGAAATAATGCTCTTTCAGCTTTTCTAGCAACGCAATCGCAGCAAACCACCAATTTTATCAGCTTCCTTGCTAATGGGCGGGTGTAAAATTCTATAGCATGATTAACTTAGGTTGCTGCAGACAAAGCCTTTCTATTACCTGCCAAGTGGCAGAAGTTCCAGATTTATCTGGAAAACTTTGTTTTTCTCATTTAAAGTTTCTTTTTGTGCGTTTTAATGCAGTATTTGCATATAATTATGCATAGTAATTCATACTACAATTACATCAACTTACGCATTTAGTTATACAGGTGCGGACTGCGGGTTGCTGAGATGCAATTCCAGTAGATGCTCTCTGTGGTCATCTACTGGAATTGAACCTCACTTTTTCACTTTTTGTGCGTTTTAATGCAGTATTTGCATATAATTATGCATAGTAATTCATATTACATCAACTTACCCATTTAGTTATACAGGTCCGGACTGCGGGTTGACTTAATATTTTTGCATGTGAGCACGATGAGATTGCAAGCTCTAACTAGCATTCAAAGTAGTAATATTAAGAAAAAAGCAATTATATTACTTAATAATCAATTAATATTAACATTTAAGATCATCCGGCACAACTGCACATAGTGCAGCAGTCTCTACAACCTACGACCAACCGGCCCCTACTCCATAAGTCTCCGTCATGTAGTGTAAAGAGTTGACAGGGGGTCTAGGTGTTGTATGAGTCTAAATAGCTTTTTACATTTCTTGTAGTCTGACTCTGCTCTTCCTTCGTCTATCTCGACTTGTCTGACTAGTGTCTTGTACTTTGTAAGCCATGTTTCTACCTTACTCATCGAACTAGGACCCTGCATAGCGTCTAGCTTGTCTAATCGACCTGCCTTAGCTATGTAGTCTAATCCTCTGTACTTGTCTACTATAGCTTTCCAGAATTTTGCTGGTTAACCTTCTGCTTCAGGCAACAATGCCATAGCATCCGGATTCAGCTGACATGAGGAAATGAGGTAAGCGAGCAACTCATCTTTCAGCTCTCTTCTTCTCCTCGTGTGATCTTGCTTTTCTTCATCCTCTATCTCTCTTTGTGTGACTGACTGTGACGTTGGTCTGTCTGCCGGTGATTTTGAGGAAGGTGTTAGCTGTGTAGACTCACTCTTGACAGTGCTGGGAAAGACTATGACTTTTCCCTCTAATCAAGGAATTAACAATTGGTTAACTAATCTTAGGACAGCTATCAAAGTAGTCTCATACGTCTTAAAGGCTTTTATATTCCTTGAGAGGGGAGGAATTTTTAGATCTAGTTTCACTTTCGGGCAAGGGGAGGAATTTTTAGATCTAGTTTCACTTTCGGGCAGGTAGTATGTGAGGCCATTTCTTACCTTAGTGCTTACCCAAGCTACTTGATCAGAGACTTGTTGAGCGAACGTCGGCAAAAGGGGAGCAAAACCACTTGTCCCGACGACTGGAACTGTTGGTTTTTGGAGTTTCTCGCCACAGCTGGGGGGTCCTTCAGACCAGCCCACTGGGGGAAAAGTTCAATGTCGGCGGTTGACGCCAAACGAATGAGTGAGCTCTTTGCTAGTGGAGCCGAACGTAAACGGGCCACTGCTAGAATGCTCAGCCAAAACCGGATCAAAGCCAGGACTGTTGTGCAGAGAAAGGTTGCAGGGAACCATCGTTGCCGGCAGAACTGGGAGCTGGACGTCTGGCTTCCTTCGCCACTGTCCACGGAACGTTCCTCAGGGAACTCTTGACGCCTTGGTGGGCTGGCTGGCTGAGCTCGAACGGCCTCTAACCACCACCCACTGCGCTGAGACTCAGCTCAACTCGCACAGGGCCACTCCAGTTACCTATCAACCACATACAGTAGACAGAAATTAGTTCTGCTCTGACACCAAACACGAACAAGACAACGTCCCTCTGGGTGTAGGTGCCAGGTTTCTTCGGTTCTTGGAGACACTCTCCAAGGGGTCCAGCGCAGCGGCGCTTCAAGGCTTCATAACCTATTGACTTATGATATACCGAAAAATGACTTTAATGATTATACCATGTCCAGCAGTAACGGACGATTGAAACTGATGGTTGTAATTAAGAACGGATTCCGAACAATAACTGGACCGGCTTTGTGGGGGCAGATATACACACTCGGTCCACAAAGGTGGATTGGCATTACTTGTTGAAGACTGATACGGGATCTAACCGTATAACCCGGTTAAAAACATGTATATATTAGTTACCAACCTGTTACCTCAGCAACGGTTTGTTCTGTATTTGCTGAGACTATAATATTCAATATTTCGAAATAAGAAAGAAGACAACTGTCAGCGGTGCTATTAATATCAACACTGTCACGTAGTATTAAGATTTACGCATTACTAGTGTAACACCCACGGTATACTATATACATCCTTATTTCGCTATTAGTTTTTATAGGAATTCACTCGTGGAAGTGATTCTTATTAGTAAATGTATTATAAGATGAATTCTTATTACAATACATCAAGTTCCGGATTAGAAGAATACTTCAAGTCAGGTTATCATTACAGAGTTGGATATAGGATATGGGGGGGAGCTTTGATGCTTGGACCACATAAGCCCGGACCTGTAAGTCCAGAATTATATACTAGAATTATTAATACTGTTTAGTTAACAGTTTAACGGAATGGTGATGGTTCAGTGCCCGGCAGGATTTCAGTTCCACTATTCTGTGGCATTCCGAGCGCATATCTATTTAGATGATATATTAATATAAGAGCAGAGGATTGAGTTACTAGCGGAGTGGATTGCATTGGTTGTATTAAAAGATATGCATTAAAAACCACAATATATTTTTTTCGACCAGAACAGGCAAAAGCACAGGCAGGCAGAGGGAGCAATGCATGTCCAGATGTGTTCATGATTATCGCAGAAATCATCACAAAGATTGCATTTCAATGATACACATTCCCGCCCGGTTGGTTGCACATGCAATCAGGAGCAGTGGATGGCAGCAAATCCGCGCATGTCTGGATGACAAACAGGAGGGCAGCGTTGCTGCACAGCGACCTCACCCACTTGAAGTAGAAGATAGGGCAGTGGCCCCCGGAGCAGCGGGGAGCCAGCGACCGCGAGCATTAAGACTGCGCGCTGATTGTGAGGAAGGCTATATATATTCAAGTTTTATATGTGTCACTAGGAATATGATCTTAGTAGTTGTGGTAGTAGTAGCAGTAATAGTAGTAGCAGTATTAGTAATTAGCAGCAGCATCTTTCTTGAATATGAGTCTATAGAGCAAGCACTCAAACGGATGAAGGAGAACTTTAAGGATGTGCCACCCATTCATCATATAGTAAGGATGCAGCTAAAAGCAAGAGAATGCATACCGCGCACCGGTCGCTGAGAAGGAGGAGAAGGAACTCGAGATTTAGAAGACAGCTAACTGCAAAAGCGTTGCGGGACTCAGCTGAGATACTTGATAGACCGGGGCGCCAAGTCGGAAGTAAAAATTCACGGAGGCGCAAATAAGGCGAGCGCAAAATGACCTTATCAATGACCAGCCGCTAAAGGTGGCCAGAAAGGAGCGCTCGTGGGATTTTCATCAGGAAGAGGAGCAAGACAGTAACCCGAACGCGGGCAACATCAATATAATATTAGGCATGAGCGGTCGAAGGAAAACGACGCGATACTACCTGGCATCATCGCATGTGTCCGCAATGCTTTTTGCAGCATAACACTTCGCCGATGACTCTCTCTCTTTACTTGCGGGTCGTGGCGGTCCCAGCACTACGCGCGGCACTCGGAGAAACGAAGTCAGAACAGACTTTTTCCTTGACGAAAGCTTTGTTCAAAAATCATTCTCTACTCTTTTGCCACGTTTGAAGGAAAATTTAATTTTGCACCATATTCATGAACCATTCACTATCAGGCCGCCAGATTATAGATTCCCTTTGGAGTAGATAATGATGTTAACAAAATCCATGACCCTTCATTTTTTTCAAAATTCCTCCTAGGGAGCGGCAGCAGCAGTTGTGGCTACGACTTGTTGTTGAGTCACTGGGCTGGCGGCCGCCAGCAGCATGGTAAGCAGCTCGTCGCCGCTGCGGGCGGGCGGCGGCTCGGCCACTCCGCCTGCTGGCTCGAGATCGAGATCGATCACCTCGCCGTCGCCATAGGCGCTGTGCTCGGGCCCGCTGGCGGCCGGCTCATGGCCGGTCGTTTTTTGGCTGTGGCTGCCGACCGCGTCCTGTAAGCGCACGGAAGGGCGCCTTAGCCGCCCACTCTGGCTGCGCTGCAGCACGTTGGAGAGCAGAAAGTTGGGCTTCGAGTCCTGACTCGCCCGCCTGCCGCCCGTGCCCTCTGTCCGCTCCTTCTCCACACGTCGCCTCTTGCCTGTCCCATCCTCTGGCTCCTTGCTCACCGGCTTCCTCCTGCCTGTCCCATCTTGCTCTTTGCGTTTTGCTCTCTCGTCATGCTCCTTCTTCTCCCGTTTCCCCTTGCCAGTCCCTCCTTGCTCCTTCTTCCCCTGCTTCCGCTCTCCTGTGCCCTCTTGCTCCTTCTCTTCTGCTCCCCCCTGCTCCGTGCTTTCCCGCCTCCTCTTTCCCGTCCCCTCCTGCTCTTTCATCTTCCGTTTCACATGGATTGTCCCTTCTTGCTCCTTATTCTCGCGCTTGCGCTTGCCTTTCCCTTGCTTTTTCTTCTCCCTTTTCAACTGTCCTGTCCGCTTCCTTTCCTTGAGCCTGCCACAAAGAGAAGAGAAGAGAGAAGAGAAGAGAAGAGAAGAGATGAGAAAGAGAAGAGAAAGAGAAGAGAAAGAGAAGAGAAGAGAAGAGAAGAGAAGAGAAGAGAGTAGAGTAAAGTAGAGTAGAGTAGAGTAGAGTGGAGTAGAGTAGAGTAGCGTAGAGGAGGGTAGAGTAGAGTAGCGTAGAGGAGGATAGAGGAGAGTAGAGGAGAGGAGTGTGTATTGTGTTGTGTGTGTGTCTTATGTGTTTTGTGTCGTGCATGTACCGTTTTTCTGGACGGCTACGCCATAACACCTGCCCAACAACGCACACACACACACACACACACAATATACAATGCATAACACGCGACACACAATACATAGTCGACAACACATAATCTACAACACACAGAGGAGAAGGAGCAGGAGGAGGAGCGGCAGCAGGAGCATAAGCAGCAGGAGCATAAGCAGCAGGAGCATAAGCAGCAGGAGCAGGAGCAGGAGCAGCAGGAGGAGAAGGAGAATAGAAGAAGAAGAAGAAGAAGAAGAAGAAGAGGAGGAAGAAGAAGAAGAGAAGTAGAAGGAGAAGAAGAAGAAGAAGAAGAAGAAGAAGAAGAAGAAGAAGAAATAGAAAGAAAGAAGAAGAAAGCAGAGGTGTGTTGCCTGGTCGGGTTTGTCGGCCAGTCTGCCCTCTCGCACGTGCTTCTGCCACGTGCCGTCCACGCCCTGCGCACGCACACACACACACACATACACACATACACACACACACACACAAGTAGAAATCCACCGGTAAGACCAGAGGCCGAGAGAGAGAGAGAGAGGGGGAGAGAGAGAGAGAGAGAGAGAGAGGCCTAGACCATGCAGAACAGTCGTGCGCCGTAGGGAAAGATGCCGTGCCACCAGACGCAGTTCATCCAGACACGCTCGCCTACCGCCCCTTGAGAGAGAGAGAGATAGAGAGTGTGTGTG